>WOGP01005028.1:0-13482 GCA_015342065.1 Leptinotarsa undecemlineata
CGAACCTTTGTAATCATTACGGTTTATTTTTTCCTGATGGAAATCATTCCTTCGTCTCGTTTGATGATAGTAAATTTCCTCATTTCTTATTAGCAAATGGAAATGTACATGAACGTAGCTTAATATTTTGTGAATAAAAACATGGTAATATGAAAAAGTTTTTCTCTTGAAATGTTTCTTTTCAAGATTCTCTGTATTTGAGATCAAAAGTTAGTCTAATGAAGCGTTTTTGCATTATAAAGATTCTATTTATTTCTGATGAGTATCCCCAATTGGTAATATTTATGTTGAACTCAGAATACACTAGACCATAGTATATATCCAAGAGATTATGTCTCAAAAAAAATCATTTCATTGTTAAGAAGGCACAATACATTTTTTTTTTCAGAGAAGTACACAAGTATTCTATGTGATTATTGAAAGACAATTTATTGTCAATTTGTGTTCCAAAGAATTTGTATATTCTGTTGTTTCGAAACCTAAATTTATTTGAAGACGGCGCTGAAAATTCTTGAAAACTGGATAAATATTGTTTCATCATCATTATTTATTGAAGGATTATTTCTACACCAACATTCGAATTCATTGATCACTAGTTTTGTTTTATTTTCAATTTCATTTAGACCTAGAGATGTCACAATGATTGTTATGTCATCGAAATACATGAAAACTCGACCCTCGAGAAAAACCTAGCATTCAGTTTTAAGGTTAAACCAAACTTCACCATCAGATCTGGCCAATGTGTGGAGAAAAAATGACCAAACTGAGGTGATACACACTTTTCAGTTGAAGTTACGTCAAAATCATTAACTATTTTACTTCAAATTGTAATGTAACTATTTTCAAGGAAAATATAGTGTAGCATTTTGAATCATTATTAAATATGTGGTAGCCTCTTCCGAATGTGTATTCTGTTATTCAATTCCATTTTTTTCAGTGTTTTTCCTACATAAAATAGACCTAAATAATAACTGTACTTTTTTTCATCACAATGATTACAACATTGCAGAAGATTCAGATCTCAAATTCCATTGGATAGTTACAAACAACAAGAATTCACTATCTGAACTTTTATTTCTTATCACTTGTGCTTTATTGGTTTGATTCATGTTGAATCATTTGAATACATGCAATGAACTTTTCTCAATACTCATCTCTAATTATTTCATAACCTTCAACTTTGCATTCCGACGCAGTCTAAATAGTTCAATGAGCTTTCAAAGTGAAAATATGAGGTCAAATTTTGCTTCAATTGGGAGACTTTCTGTCAATTGTTATATTTATCCAATTCGCCCTAACCATACCTTGGCACAGCTCAAGTTGATGATTTTCAGAATGATACTTCACGAGATTCGACAATATTATCTATACAAATGCAAGTTATTCATTCTCTTCAGTTCATACTACTTCAACACCTTTGTCCTATATTACAATTCGTTTAACATTACGTTGGCACAACTCAAGTTGATTATTTTCAGGTTAATGATTCACGAGATTCGACAATATCATCCTATACAAATGCACGTTATTTACTCTCTCCAGTTCATACTACTTCAACACCTATGTCTTAAGTTACAATTCGTCTTAACCTTACCTTGACACAACTCAAGTTGATAATTTTCAGGTTAATACTTCACGAGATTTGACAATATTGTTTATACAAATACACGTTATTTAATGTCCTCACTTCACGCTACTTCCCAACCTGTCTTGAATCGATTTCAACATCACGTCTCTCTTCCGTTCCAGGCACACACAGACCCTACTTTTTGATATCGAACAGGTAATTTGGAAAATTATTCAACCCACACGAGGATGGCAATACCTGAATTTCATCTTTAATGCTAGATAGTATTGGGTCGAGCGCGCAGAGTTATTTCATTTCATTTCCAATACAGTGGATCGTTTGACATCGGAATGATGTATGATATCTTGTGGATCTGGGGAAATCTGGCAACACTGTCTTATGAAGATTCCCATGTTGGGACAAAAATTTTCAAAATGGAGATCAGCTTTTTTTCTCCAAACTTACATGGTATTTCCAATAAGGCGGTGTTGCCATCGGCCCCATAATCTCTTATCTATTCTACTGATATTATCATAATAAATATTCCTAATTTAAAGAACAGAACATCAAGGAACTTTTTTGTTGTTCAGCTACAATGGGTTAATGTTATAAAAAAATACTTAGCTGATAGGCCAACTGACATTACAAAACTATTTATTTTATTTTATATCTTGTGCTCAATATTTTATGAACAAAATATTGATCACAGGATTATAAGTAAAGTACCATATGTCGTGGCTAATTATCTCAAATAAGAAAATCATGAGTGTTATACTGGTCATTCTCTAAGACGTAGCTCGGCAACATTTCTCGCAGAAAACGGAGGAGACCTACTAAGCCTGAAAACAAAACCTGGGTGGAATTCAGCTGTAATGGCTAAGGATATATTGGGGAATCAATAGCTGATAAAAGAAAAGAATCGCCGAATTAGTGCAAAAATTTAATTTACCCAATGAAGCTTCAAATATAACTTCTATTGAAAGTCAAGATGCTGTCTTAGAAAACGTCCATGTTGAAGATAATTTAGCGAAAAAAGGAAATGAATGCGTTCAAAATACGTGAATTGTTTGTGACACAGAAGTGAATTTACCTGATCCAAATGTTGGTTCCATTAATACAGGAAATGCTGGAATACACATGAATTGTCACAATTGTACAATTGATCATAATTTCAAATAATTTTCAAGCGTATTTCCAATGTTTAATTTCCTATTTCTAGTTGATGATTAAGTTAACAAAAGTTTCTGTGAATATCTTTGGAATTATAGAATTGTTCTCATTATTTACACAGGTGTTTTTTTATTATATACCAAGGGTGTGAAATATCAATACTCGTTAGGTGAATGGAGTAAATAATAGCAATTTCTCAGGTTAGTAGTGAAAAAAAAATTATATGAATATATGTTTTATTAAATGATATAACTTTAGAACTGCGCTTCACAACATCCGTCACCCTTATCGGAATTTATAAGTTGGATTGTTGCAAATTTCGGAACTGAGCTAGGCTCTATTTCTGGTTTGAATGTTGGTTTTCCTTCAAATTCAAATTTTTGTTTCCTTCAAATATATAGTTTCATTTCAAACATTTGGCATATCTCAGTTTAACAAATACAGTTCATGCAACTGTTATAATCAAAAATATATAAATTAAAGTATAATGGTGTAAATTGTGATAATCGATATAATCATTGTCCTGTAGCGCTAGTTCTCTTGCTATTCCTAGCTATAGTATTCAAATTGTAACTTGATTTTTCTAAATTTTCTGTCTGTTGAATTGAGATCAAAGTGGTCTCATTGCAGTGCAAAATTAGAATTTCAAAAGAATCATTTCACAAAAATGGAGCCTAAGCTCAGTTCCGAAATTTGCAACAATCCAAGTTACAAATTCCGATCTTAAGGGGGACGGATATTGTAAAGCGCGTTTCTAGAGTTGTATCATTCAATAAAACGTATTCATATACATTATTTTATTCCATAAACATATGGCATGTTGAATAAAACCTCATAATTAAGAATCCAACAAATACTATACTCCACTCGACACAACAATGGAATAAAATGATTTACATGAATACGTTTTATTAAACGATATTACTCTAGAAAGGCACTTCACAACAGACTATTCTCATTCTCAAAGGCAGACATCCGATGTTTCGGAATAAAACACTTGCCTTATTGCTTCCTTAGCTCCAATTTGGAAAACATTACAAAATGAAACACTCAATTCATTCATAAAATCACGACTTCATATCATGAATAAGTTATATATTATTGTTTTTTTCGTTGAGATGAGGCACGCAGGTCTGTGCGTCTAGACTTCTTTTCAATTCCTTGCAATTCGAACTCAAAGCGTTTATCAAACTGACAAAGAAATATATAATCGCATTAACATAAATGATTTGGAATATGAGAAAATTCCAATTTCCAGCCTTTGCCTCTCACATTCCTGATGTGGGAATTCAAATGTGATGCCTTCACATCTAGCACCATAAAATATGGAAGTTTTTCATGAATGCCATTCCGGAGACATTGAAATATATATCGTACGAAAGATTTGAACCTAATAAAAAGGATTCCAAGAAAGATGGACGTGTATTCGTCCCAACAACAAATCGGTTTATTACATGTGTGAAGTGACATGTGTCTTGGGAAAATTACATGTTGCAGCCTTTATCACAAAAAATCGTGAAAATTTTCACAAGTTTTGTTACCATATTACTTAATATGGTAATTTTTTTATATCAACACGAACAGAAAAAATAAATTGAAATTGAGGTACGAAACAAATGAAAAATCTAATTATGAATCAATTTTTGAATCGTGCCATAATAAAAATAGTCAGACACTGAATTCATCAGCATCAAACAGTACACTTACAATATAATGTTTGACAAAAATGAAGCTGAATAGAAAAAAACATAATAGTTACAACAAATTATGATTGCGTTGCTGAAGGAATACGTTAGAAATAACCAGTCCTGATGGCCCTCGTGAGCTCAATGAAAAACTTCTGGCGTTATACTTTAATTTCGAAGTCAATCTATTATCCTGTAGTGAACTTCCATTCAGTAACGTCCGTGCTTGCATCCGTCGTGAATTTACATCTACAGAACATATATGAAGCTGAAATGTTTCAAAGGTAGAAAACCATATTTTGAGATTCATATATTTTGGCCCTAAAATTGACTATCCTCACCTACGCTTCGTGCACGTCACCTATACTGTAGATGGATATGGATGGATCATTTTCAATTGATTTTGTGAAAATATGCTCTGAATAATGTAAAAAAAATTGAGTTTTAAGTTGCTTTATCGAAATAAACCATAAATTCTCATCGAAGTAATCATTTACGAATTTTCAGTTGAATTTAAATTGATGTGATATTCAAAAGATTGATATTTTTAATTCACATTTATGCTCTCCATAATTTATTTTTGGTATCAATTTTGATATCTAGTGATTACATTCCATGTTTCCATGGAAGAGAAATACCATTTCTGACGACTTGAAAGCATATCAATTCTCAGTTTATATCATGAAACCGGAGTCAAACTGTCCCACTTAGAGAAATCATGAGTCCGCAATATTTTCACGTTTCTACAGCCGCACAAGCCATTAAAAGGAATTATGAGAGGCACATTACAGTAGCAGACCTTTATATTTCATTGCTCGAATATTCGCTTTTATAATACTAACATGAAAAGACCTGAAGTGTTCCCATTTTCGGTAAATCAGTGAACATTGAATGCCATTTACGATACATAATTTTGCGTATTTTTATCGGACTTGGACCTGTTAGTCGAAATCCAAGTGGTATTGCAGTATGGAAATTATAGTTTTTTGATTTGTTTAAGCAAGTCGATTCATATGAAAAAATTATAACTTCATTTTGTCCCAATTGTGTGTCAAAATATGTCAATTTTGCAGTGAAATACTGAGAATGGTTTGTATGAAAATGATATATTTTTTCTTCAAGTACAAACTTTACTTTGTAGGTGTGTCAATAATCTGAGAAACTGAGATTCAAAACATGTTAGAGTTTGTTGATTTTTTCACCGACTATGACTCACATAGGCGCAGATGAAGACTTTATGTTTCAACACTTTTCTATTAAGCGTATTGAAAACATCGCATTTGATTCGTAATAGTGTCGTAATAGTTCAAGAGGAAGATTCAACTAAATTGTATATAATATTGTCCTCATTTATACCCTAGATACCTCTGCTATGTACCTGCATATTAATTGCCTGTAATTAATTTTACAATATTGCCTTTCTAACGGTCAGATGAATCTGATAATGAAATATTATTTCAACAAGCTACAATAATACTTCAGGTATTGGTCCACTATCGTTATTCATAATATTATAATGTTTACCTACACTCTCATTGGAATCTAGATGTCTGTTGTTGTTAGCTTTTCTAACTAATCTTAATGAACTAAAGTCTATGGAATAGTTAACTTCAAAAATATGATGGGCGACTGCTGAGTTTTCTGATCTTTCATATTTTAGACGTGCTAAATGTCTGTCCATAATATTTTGCATCGCAGTCTTTACATTTAATTCCGTAAAATGCTGACTGTAAGATAAGGCAATAATGTAAACCTGATTTAAGACTAGTAGACAAGGCAACATGATAAGACCATTAAGTCGAAGATACCTAGCAGAGGCATCTGGTGTATAAATGAGGACGATATTGTATGTCATTTAGTTTAATATTCCTCTTGAAGATGATCACTTGGTGGTTGAAAGACATGTCGAGGTGTTAATAATGGTTTGGTTTCGGGATTGAACTCCAGTTATATTCGTTATTACACCAAAGGTTCCAAACAATGCATCAAATGTTTCGGTATGACTACATACATAATATTATTATGTTATATTCGGCTGTAATTTATGAAACCATCATGCTTCCTTACTTTTCGTTTATATGACAACCATTTCTATGAGTTAGCGATATGATTCTTTAGCTTCATGCTTCAGCTTCTAAATTTTGATGTTTTGATTTTGTGAATTATGTTAACTTATAGGTACCCTTTTGCATTGCTGCAGGTACGTCACCCATAGTTACCAAAACACATGTGGCAACGGGCTGTTGCATGCAGCATTTTTTTGAGATCTTTCGAAACCACTGGCACTAAGCCTCGGCTCCCTTACATCACCGTGGTGGCCCTATCTGATAATAAGATTCAACACCTTTACTTCTTCGTTCTTCTCGGAGTAGCGCAGCGGTACATTCTATACTGAATCACCTGCAGATAGAGTTCATGACTGTTTGGAATTGATATTGAAAAAAAAAATAAGTATCTCAACGAAACATGACATTTTTTGAAGGGAGTGATAATAGTGACAATAATTTCAAGGGAGAATATTTTTATCAGCAGTTGACTTGAATTTTCCTTTTCGATATTTGAGAACAAAGAACAGTTGAATTGTTATAATTCATTCCATGATCATTATCATTTTTATCATATCATCACATGTTCTGATAATGAAATGATTATTCTTTCAAAAAATTTTGTTTTACACAGAAATGTTTTCCTTTATCAACCTCACATTGGTAAGTAGGAAGATCAGTTTGTGGCACGAAAACCATATTATTGATTGATATATTTCCTGAGGAAGGTGATGAGCACCACCTAAAGCTTGACAAAACAGAGAGATTGTTTATTAGCCCTCAAAACCGGACTGCAACGACATGCATTGTGAAATATATCAGTTTCCATTATGCTTACGATCTTTCATTTATACTGAATGATTTTATTTTATTCAATTTAGATCAATGAAATAGATCTTTCATCAGTTAATAACTATAGATGTTATTCAAATGTTTAATATTTGTTTTTTTTTTGTTCATTCAGTTCGGTTCGCTATTGTTTTCTACAATTTCGAAAAAAACCTTTTCAACATGTTCCTTTCTGAATGTGAAATTTTTGTTTCACTGAATTGGATTTTGTGTCCACTTCCACGAGAATGTTGTGTTAGTTCACAAGAGTTGCTTTTCACTTTTGTGGAAAATAATTCCACTCGGTGACGTTCTGAAAGTTCTTTCAATATAATTCATTTCGCAATAATTGCGCAATATTTAGTAAACTATGTTTTATTATTTTGGTCAGGTGTTTTATCTTTCAGTTATGTTTTTGATATCTCAATTACCTTGATAATTTTTTTCGGAAGTTCTTACTCACAACTGAAATTGAAAATATCCGATTGCACAGGTAATCTCATGTTGAAATTAATTTCCTTTCCTGAATACATTTTTCAATAGATAATGTGTCATTTCAATATGAAATAAATTTTGTCTCCAAAATTGTTTTAATATTTTCCCACTGTATTTTTATTTGAATAATATGTAGGAAAATAAGTAAGTAAACACAGTTTTCCCTGTTTTTCCATATCAAGGTAAATAACAATAGCAATATTTTGCACATGATGATTAGTTATCAACACATTCTTCACTAATAAAGGATTATTCATTCGAAATTATGGCTGGATAACTGATTACCATACTTTTCTCCATTTCCATTTTGCTTCTTTCTATAATCCTATAGCAAATGTCAAAATTATCCTCATTCAGACATTCTTTGCAACCCGCCATTGTAGCCGACGATGCACTCATAAAAATCATGGCACTATTATAGATTTCGAAAGCTCTCTCAGTTATCGTGAAATGCAATTTAACAAAGAGAGTAAGAGCCGAGCACAATGTCGCTAATCTGCATCTGAATGTGCAGTTTCTGATGCAGACTTTAGACCCGATCTGACGTCCATAAGATTTTAGTGTCAGGATCCTCTGTGCACAAGCAGCTATTGTCGGAGATGGTAGGTGCTTGACGAACATATAGGGTGATGAAGTATAGATATAAATTTACCAAATAATTTGCGTTGATAAACCGGAATTCGAAAACTTGCAATGTTAATTATAGTAGACAAATAGTTATAGTAGCAACAGTTCAGTCGATATATATTGAACAAATATTGAGAATGGAAGTGATAAATTATCTTTCATGAGTATTAGATTCAATACTAGTACATAGAATAAACATTTTTTTCCAAAGCACTGATGGATACAATGTCAAATCCATACATTTGTTCAAATATTCAGTACCGAGTAAGTATTTTTTTTTAAAAGCAAAGTCTCAAGTATCTAGAAGTCGAAGAAATTCCTTAATAAATATTGGTGAGAGGGTGTTTCTTGAACGATGTCACTGATTCAAAAGAGTGATTTCTGGTATATTCCAAAACTCAACATTTTTTCCAATATTTACAGACAGTAGTGGGAATTGAATATTTCAATCTTCTAACAGATTCAGAGGACATAGTTTTGATACAGGTTGACGGTAAATACTTATCTATAGAAGCATGTCAACTAATCTTACTACCTCGTCCCTTCCTGGATGAAATTCTACAATTCCGAAAACAGTAGGAACATGATTTTCTCAAAGTTCTGATGGCAGAATCAATAATCATAAGTGGCTTGGATCGGATGTCGTGTTCTTATAATCATCTTGATTTGAAATGTAGAACTTTGTCTTATATATTCCGAAGCGCCGCTGTGCTTATTTTGCCAGTGGCTTCCAACAGTTTCAACGGATATCTTTACGCGTTCCGGAACTTTTTCAAAGTGAAAATGATGGATTCCTACAATTTTTTGAGCGATGAAGTCGAATTCGTATTGTTGTCGTGCCATATAACTTTGAGCTCTCGTGTTCTAATTGTAAATCTTTCACTAGCTATTATTGCAAAATTAGTGAATAAAGTGATATGAGCTAAATAATTTTTTTCTTTCTTGCATTAAATGTGGTCAATTATGGCACGAAAAAAAACCATACCTACGAAACTCAATGCTTTTGGATATTATTGATGCCTCTTTCGAAATCTGTTCTATTTCTGATATTAGAGGCTTTGCACTTTGATTTAACATGACTTATGTGATCTTAAAATTCTAGCTAGTTGTAGTCATTACTATCATATAGAGTTCAAAATAATTTTTTTCTGATGTTAATGACTAACTAACAGTTCTGGTATATGCTACTAATTGCATCAATTTTGATGAATAATATATCCATTCCACCGTTGAGCAAATGATATCGTCTTCAATACAAGGTGATAATTGAAAGGACATACTGTTGTGGAAAACACATTTGTCCTGTTCAAATACGGCAATGTTTTCTAACCTCCAAGTAACAAACTCGCTTTGCTTTCCGGAGTTCCTGTGAAACGATTCACATTTCGTTTGACAGTTTTGAAAATCTTGATATACAAAGCTGAACAATTTCCGCATAATCCTATCTGAAAGTCGAGAGCCATATTCCGCAGAAACACCGTTCATTTATCCACGTCAGTTACCCTTGAAATAAAAAGCATATGTCTATCAACAGTGTCCGCCTCCAAATCCACTTAGAACGCTCGACGAAACCGTTTCCTTTCCGTCCCCATCTACATTTGGATACGCGTCGACACAGATGTCATTCATCTCAGCTGACTTTATATGCGGACGTTAACTTCGACCATTTGTCAAAAGAACGTCAAAAGTTACGCGATAACTGAAATGAAAGAGTATTATATTCAAAATATATAACTAATATCCCTCGCTAACGTGAAAAATGGACTCTGCCAGAAATACTTCAGGAAAGATTGTTCGGTAACGATCTGGAGGACAGGCACTTACGAACACTCAAGTGCCCTAATGGCACACTTCTTTCGTTTTAATTCCGACTCGAAGGTGGAAGAATACGGCTATTGTTCCTCGATGACAATGACAAATTTATTTCCGTAGAAAATGTAACGTTGAGGTTCCATTCAAATTGCTCAGATCCATACAGCTTTCCATTTTATGTATTTCAACAAGAAAAAAATTTGTCCTTGGTTGAATACATATCCATTTAATGAGCGTGAAAGAAATTGTTGGTGATATATTGTAGGATCGGGCAAGTTTAAATTTTCCTCATTTTAATTTTTTCAATAAAAAAATTCAGAATGTAGTGAGAAATTGAACCAATCTTCCCATGGATTGTTAATATAGGTGATCTGTATATTTGTCCAGGTCCTTTGCTTAATATAAGTATGTCATACTCTTCTGGACATGATTCAGGTAGGCAAGATGCTCTTGCCGTATTGCCTGCTGTTGAGTTATCTGTTGTACAGCCTTATTTTGTTCAGGTATCTTCTCAATGGAGAATGCCCAGTGGTACACTTGTAATTGTTTAGATTTGATCCCTATTTTTGAAGCAGTATTTCGATTGTGCTTTCGGACGGTTCATAAACGTTTTTTCGTTTATGTCTCCTGAGCTTTTTTATGTTTCTCATAGACTCATTTACCATGCTGAATCCATACAAAAGATTTTGGTACATCTCAAGTGAACTGGCGTAGCAGAACTGCGCAGTTCTACTTTTTCACTTTCTTCATTCTCAAGTAAACGCTAGTTTACTTGAGAATGGCTTGTTGAATCGAAACCGGTTGTAACAAATGATAATTTCAGTAGAAATCATTCAAAAGTCATTTTCTCTGTGTTATATTCATATACAAGTGAAGTTGGAGACCTGTTTCTGACACGCTCATCAGCTCTTCCGTTGGCTGTGATGCAGTGTTCTGGTGTTTCTGCCGACCATTTTTTTCAGGATGACTCTTCATTTTACACTCTTCGACTTTCACCTCGGAGTTTTTTTTTTATTTAGAAAAAACTACATCAGCCGTAGGCTATTAGCGGCAATCACATAAAATATATCTAAAATATGCAATTGTTCACATTATATTTTGAATAAAATGTTACATTTTTTGAGAAATTCAATAATATTGTTGGTATTGGTATATTGGGAAATTTCACTCAGGTCGGAGAGAATTTTATTGCTCAGTCTCTCAGCTGTGAAGAGCGGGTATCTACCAGAACATGCTTAACAGTCACAAGCACTTCCCACGCGAAACATTTTGGAGGCGATTCTTTCTTCAGTAGATGTTCATGCGTAAGGCGAGGGTGGCCCAGTCGTAATGTGGTAGTTATGACTTGATGGCACCGGTGTGTTGCTTTGTTGTTCCAAGGAAATAATGTAGATTCACTTTCCTTAAGTTTTTAGGCTTTTTGAGGTGATTCCACATTTCTAAAATTTTCCCATGGAAATAGGATTTGAGATCTATTGGCATTGCTTTCATACTGAGAGTACATGCTGGATTTCCGACAGCTTCTCTGGCAATTTTATGGCTATATCGTTTCCAGAAATCCCAGTATACGAGGGTTACTGTCCTGGTATCTAGTTGTTTCATCTTTTCTTTAATCATATTCACTAGTAAGTGATGGGTATATATTTTCGAAAAGAAAATAAGGGAGTTGAGAGAGTCTGTTATTATCAAAAACTCTTTACCAGGTGCCGTTTCAATGAAGGAAAGATCTTTGTAGATGGCATAAATTTCTCCAGTAAGAATAGTGGCAGATTTATGAAAAGATAATTTATAGACAGTCTCGTTCATTACGAATGCACATCCTTCACCACTAGTTGTTTTTGAGGTATCAGTGAAGATTTTCTGGTGAAGTGGTGTTGGTAATATAAATAAAATTTAAAATGAGTTGCCTTAAACACTTTTACGCCACTGTGTGATTGTTTAAGTCTGGTTGTCAAGGGATATCTACTTACCTTTGGAAACCAATAGCGTGTGTCCTGTTTTTCTTACCTCTGGCTTAAGAGTAATCTCGTTCAGTACAGTATGGTTTTAGCATAACAGAAGAAAGGTCTATTAGATGTATATGTAGTTAAGTACAAAGTGTTAGTAATATCGTGGAGAATATAAAAGGTTCTCATTTGTATAAGCTTAGTGTTTCTCACATCAAAGTAACCAGATCAAACCAATTGTCGTATTTGACAAATCTGTAAACTAGGTGTGACAGAATAAAATGTGTTACCTAATTACCTACGTCGCATCATTTAACAGTGTACAGTCCACTAGAAAGGGGCCAGCAAGCCCAAAAACCAAAATTGGGACCCATCAAAGTGGTCAATTCGAACCGGATTATCAGTTTAGTACTCAAAGATCTAAGAAGAAAAAGTAATTTTACACACCGCAGCAGCACTTGAAAGAAGCACGTGCTCTGTTGTTATGTAATTTCTCATTATTATCATTATTATTTCCTTGTTTCATTACTGAGAATCTAGTTCACGATTCATTTATGTTCGTCTTGCGATTACTTGGTTCAGTTTAGAAAAGAATTATATTTTTGCTGACGTTGTCGTTATCACCTCATTTAACTTTTTTATTTCCTATTGACTAGAATATGAAACGTAATACAGTAACTAGCGTCTATGATCCCGTGACAAGGAATTTCATAAAAAGCGTATGTTCTATTGTTTTAAGGACACTTGCGCGAGCATTCTGAACAGACGATATGTGCATTGTTTATATAAACCTGTACTCTATTTTATCTATTCCGGCGACTTGTTGTGATTTTGTGGTGAATAGAAACGTTTTTCTGCATTGAAGTTTTTCATTCCAAATATTTCCAACAATATTGGGTGGCAGCGGTGGGATGTTTTGATTTTTTTTTTGAATATTTGTGAAATAATTGGATTCTAAATAGAACTTTTGAAGTGCTATTAGCTGAATTTTTTGTAATCTGAGGCTGTTAGTGATCACCTATCGCTGATTTTGAGCGACTGTGTACTGAATTCAACGAGAACCATCTACTTTTGGTGCAGCATTCATACCGAAAGAGCCTGATCCAGTCAGTTCTTATCCAGATCCATACGTCACAAGGAAAGGTTGGAGAAACACCCAGCAGAGCAACCGGAAAGATTTTCAAGCCCTCAGCATTCTTCTCCGCACAGCGGACCATTCCTGCACAGCTTACTTACTATACAGCTAAAACACTCTCTTGGCGGGAACGGTTTGCGTCGATCCCCTCGCGCAGGCTTTATGCCCCGCC
>WOGP01005029.1:0-13481 GCA_015342065.1 Leptinotarsa undecemlineata
TTCGAATTTGGAATTCAATCAAATAAATACCATCCATGACTATAATACAAGACAAGCAAAAAAAACCACTAGTTTAATCATATCGCTCAAAATTTGGGGAGAAATCAATATTTCATTCAGGAGATAAAATGTATAATAATCTTCTAGAGAAACTGAAAATGAATAAAAAAAAATTCAAATCAGAATTGAAAAAGTTTCTGCTTTCTTTCTCTAATTGAAATTCTGATCTCCATATTACAGTTTTTTGTTTTTAATTACCATTATAATTCAGAAATGTATACATTTATATATGTATGTGTGTGTGTGTATATGTAAATATGTATATTTGTGTTTGTATTTATGTGCTGTATATGTAACTGATATTTATTATTGAAATAATTTATTTAATCATTCTATTAAATTGTATCCCTGTTATAAACATTCTTGTTTCTTGGGATTGATAAAGATTATTATTATTAACATATTCCAGACAGCAGTATAAAATGTGCGAGTATCTCAGACACTGCCCACATTAATTCCATGTTGTTGATAATAAGTGCTGCAGAAATGGAAGAACTCATCAATGATTTAGATGATGAAAAATCTACAGAATTTGATAGCATGGCTGATCATACTGTGAAAACAGACAAATTAGAATGAGCCCCCCCTTATTTTCAAATTGCTATGCAAAGAGCTATGCAATAGAGCTTTTAGCATTACTTGGAAAACATTTACTTTCTTTATGATGGACGATATGGCTTTTGACAGATCTAGCGATACAAAGCTTTCGATACAGTAAATCACAACATTTCATTTGAAAAATCAAAACATTTAGGAATCCGAGATTTTCAGTCATCTCCTGATAATACTAACTTGGTGATCGAAACGCTCGTTTAAAAACAATGTTTCTGTTCTGATGTTGGAAAAGTGTTTTCATCAGATACGGAATGTCAAATGCAATGAATACAAATACGTATTGTTCTGTTTTTTTGTGTATTCAATAGACATGTAAAAATTGAAAATGGTATATTTTTAGCACATATTGATTTTTGGGAAGGGAAGGTTTTGATTTCATACTTTTTCATCTTTATACGAAAAATGTGCGAAACTTCTGAAAGAAAAACAACTACTTTCATATGAACATTGAATTATACAAAAATACTTTTTTCTATTCATCTTGTACCCCAAAAATTCGATATGAAATTGAATCAGATATCATCCACAGGATTGCTACATAATAAAAAGTATGTGAAAAAAATATAAAGATGGAGAAGTAGAAAGCTGAAACCTTTCTTTCCCAGAAATAGAAACCGCTATAGGAGAAAGATGAATTCGTCTTCGGAAGTAAGAAATTGGTTTCAATTTATATGCAGCTGAATGCCGAATACTTTCAAGGAAATGAAAATAACATCAACCATATTAAACGTCCCTTTCGTCCACTCCTTCGCTTAAATCCAATAATGTTGTCTGTGGTGCAGCGTTTAAATTCGACCATTCTTTCCCCATTTAGAAACACATTGGGGTTTATTGCCAAATAAAACCGAGGATATTCCTGAATGATGTTTGTCTTCGGAAATAAAAATGATCATTCCCTATTTTATTCATTCATATTACCCTTTTATGCTAGGTAAACACGTAAAGCTGGTTTATGATGTGTCTTTGATATCCAGCAGAGTTGGAGATGGATAGGATTGATTATGATATTTGAAAAGAGTATTTGTTATTCACGAAGTCGGGTAGAATCTACGAAAGTAGTCGAGGGGAATAACGTGGGTTTCGGGGATATCACAGAGGCTCTCGAAAATGAATCGAAATATTTGACCTACTTTCTAACCCTCTTCAATAATTTATCCTCTGTCCATCAGAAAATATGGATAAAATTGAAGAAAATCCAAAAATTTTCAGTACTCTACAGAGTAATTCCCAAGATGAGGATCAGGAGGACCAACAATAAGTGAGAAATAATTGGTACATGACAGTCAGTGGCACAGGGGCACGTCCCCCTCAGAAGATTGAAAGTATACCAGATATAATTTGGTGACATTTTGAGACAATTTGAGACAGAAGCTCTGGTCGTTTAAACCATTCCAAATCCAGGTGCTTCAAATTCAGGTACAAATTGTAGAATATAAGTACAGAGGGTTCCAACTGAAACTTGCTGGATCACAACATATACAGAATTCCCTGTCAAGACCCGACGTGTCTGAGCCACCGTGGGGCCTCTATCATTGATCATATCTTGTTCTCTGAGAGTTTGATAGAGATGGTCGATGATCTGGCCTATATCGGTGACACAATTACGTCGGATTACCTCCCCTAATCATCAAAACTTTCCTAAACTTCCCTATTGCGTCAACCCCTGCAACCATTTCGTATAAAAAAACACAAATTCACAGACGTCAAATGATTCCACTCCCTCATCCACCAAAAACTTTCTTCTCTTGTCAATCCTCCACTCAACCATCACAGACAAATTGACGCATAAATTGACACAATTCAAAAAATTATTTCCGTCTCAGACGACTTATCCATTCCAACTCCAACCAGACGAACCGATCAACCCCCACTTTCACCTTATCTCATAACTCTTATCAAAAACAAACGCATATTATACAGAACTTTCATCTGAACCAGAGACCCCAGTCCTGAAAACTGAGTAGAATGGACATAACGCTCGCATACGTCTCCTCATCAACCAATTCATCCAGAAAAGAAACTTGACTACATAGACGGAACGGCCTTTTGGAAAAAATTATAAGTACTAACCGGACCAAAACGAAAAACCGACAGTCATCTAGTGATTGACAGTAACATCATTTCCAACCCATCCGATAAAGCAGAAGCCTTCCGCACATTCTTACTTCCTAAAGACGCTCATTTCGACAACATTCTTCTCAACCAAATCCACCAGCACAGCTGGACAGGCATTCCGGTCAGATTCTCTTTGACCCCAACTGCCCCTTAAGATCCCCATTCAGCGAGGAAGATATCCTCAAAAACTATCCAGCGGTAGAAATACCACCCTTGGCCCAGACTCGCTGAACCGCCGATTGCTGAAAAAAATTTCTGATTCCGAAGTCCTTTTCGTCAAACACATCCTTGATGCTTGTCTTGTATACGCCTACTTCCCAAATGCCTGGAAACAGGCTGACACAATCTTAATTCCAAAAACCCAGAAGGATCTCACAAATCCTGACTCATATAGGCTTATCGCCTACTTAGTTGCCTGGATAAATTGCTGGAACGACTAATGACTAACCGTCTGAATGACTTCCTCCTACAACATAACATCATCTTTCCCCATCAGCATGGCTTTAGGCCAGAACACTCCACTCAGAACGCACTTGTCGAATTACATACCCACATCTCCTAAAATATCAACGCATCTTTTTGCACTATCGCAATCCTTTTAGATATCCAGAAAGCTTTCGACAAAGTCTGACACGCGGGCCTGATCTGAAGCTTATTCAAATTCGTCTTCCACACCACTTCATCAGACTAGTAGCTTCCTTCCAACAACGACAAATCCGCCTTAAAATCGGAGAAGCCTTATTCTTCCCCTTTTCTCCCAAAGCCGGTGGTCCCCAGGGCTCAGTTCTAGCTCCCTTCTTGTTAACTATTTATGCTCACGACGTCCCTACGACCCAGAAAATCCTCCAGTATGCTGAATGAGACACTATCCTATACTCTTCCGCTCCCAACACACGCAGCTTGCAAATTCAAGTACAAAACATGATCTACCATTTCGAGCAGTGGTGCAACAAATAACCGTCCAGAATTCAACCCTGATAACTTGAATTTCAAACTTTTAGGAGAAAACCTCATACTCCAAGATTCGGTATCCTACTTGGAGGGTCACCTTCACGAGGACCCTCAACTGGAAGGTCGACCTGAGAGAGACACTGGACAGAGTCCGGAAAAGAGCCAATCTGCTGAAAGCTCTGAGAGACAAGCTCGGGAGATGCCATAGTAAAACTTTCCTACACACATATAAAACTTTCATAACAACAGTCCTAGACTACAAAGCGATGATATACTATACGCTTCCCTCGAGACTATTCAACCGTATCTTTACAATCGAGATAAGAATCCTTCGTGATATACATAACCTTCCCTACCGATATCCTATTTCAGAAACTACAAGGACGATATGCGATCAGAACGATGAGCAGTAATAACACTGATACCATCAACTCTCTCAACACCTTGGACTCGCCGTGGTGGAACCAGAAGGATACCTATGAAAAAGCTCCCGTTTCTCTCAGCTATCAGACTCCTGGGAGTAATGAAAGACCTGCCGGAGCCGATCCCGGATATCCTAGAGGAATTCCCACTGGAAATCAGATAGTGGACAGCAACGTCCTGGAAAGAGCTGAAATCAGAAGTTATCCACCTCCATTAGCACCGGCCTAACAACCCGTACCAAAATACCAATGACCACTGCTACTGACCCAAATCACCGTATCGGAACAACTGAACAGACAAGAGAAAGAAGAGGAACACAAAACAATTCTCTGTCGCAGGTCTTCTAGATTTGTAGGCTTAGTAGAGTACACTTCCAACTTCAGGTGTCCCTACAGAAAGAAGTCCATTGTTGTGAGATCAGGTGATCTAGCTGGCCACTCCACTGAAATACTTCTGCCGATTGGAAAACGTTCGTCCAAAAACTGTCTCACCCGAACATCGAAAAGTGGGGGTTCACCAATCTACTGAAATGTTATTTCATTTTCTAGAAAATTGTCATAATTTTTTAGGATTATTGTAATCATAGGATCTACAGTCTTGTAATAGATTCAAGTATATGTCTCCATTGAGATTACTTTCAATGAAGAATAGTATAACAATATGATTACCAAGAATGTGGGCTCAGATATTCAATTTGTGTGGAGTTTGTGGATGTGCTTCCATCGCCAAATGAGGATTCACATCGCTCTAGTAACGACAATTGTATCTATTCACTTCACCATTCAACATGAAAGAACTCTCGTTTGAAAAACATTTATTGTATAATAGATTTGGGTTGTTGGTCAATTTCTCGCTGAACACCTCACAAAACTTAAGTCGACGATCAGGATTATCTTCGTTCAATTCCTGAACCAGCCTCAATTTCAAAATACGAAAAACACTAGTAGGTGATACAATAGATGCTCTAGCTTCTTGTTTGGTAGATTGTCGATTATCAATTTGTACATGTCCTAAAACTGCAACATCAGTTTCGTCATTTCTGACAGGACGGGATACTTCATGTTTTCTGTTGTGAACAGAACATGAAGTTCGAAACTGTCCATTAATTGTTAAACGTATTAATGGAGGTCATTTTGAACACTCCATTCATTGATTGTGTTGCCACTGATATTACTTTTGTTGATTTCTTCGATAAAATCAGCGATCTGTTTTTTTTTAATAAAACCTTCAACATTTAATTTCTCAATAACTAATTAAAAAAAATTACAAACGTAATAGAGGGACAAAAAATCTTTCAATTGATGTATCACTCGATCTCCCTGCTGTTGAGAAAAATAGGGGGGGGGTAGTTGCTGACCGCAGGGGGTGAAGTTGAGGGTATAATTTCCATATTACAATGAGTTTTCCTAGAAATAAAAATTGAAGTGTTCTTTAAAAGTTTCGATTGCACGTACGTTTCTGACTTACATATATATATGTATGTAGAATTTGGTTAGTAAAGATACGCCCGAATAAGTTTGTGAACTTGTTCAGTGAAAATCTCACAGTAAACTGTTTTTTGAATAGGTGTTTCATCATAGTTGTACCGTTCTGTTTATTGTGAAAAAGTAAAAAGTGTTTCTAGTCGAATTTTGTGGTTTGTGCTGATACGAGATGAGTGGTAGTGAAAGATATAAAAGGCAAGCAGGACAACAATAATTATTTTTTACGAAACCAAAGGTAAGCTGGACCACACATTCTCGTACACACATTCGTCTTTTTCATTGATTTTTAGTGTTCTCGGTAGACCTTTGAAGTGTTTATTATCCTTGGTACATGGTTAAAATTGCCGAAGGATGAAATAGAACAAAGTGATTGAATTCCCATCCCTAAAATGTATACACAATGTTAAAAAAGGACTAACTAAGTTTAATTGAATTGGAAACGGTACTTTTTGGAATAATAAAAATAGAATTAATTTTCAGCTCGGTTTTTCATATCATTGTTTTTTTTTTCAGATAGACCCGTCGCATTCTGAACGAGAGAATCAGTTTCAGTATCAGGTACGGCCTGAAAGAACATCTTCTGAACAACCAACAATAGCTAAAATATTTGTAGTATTCTCATGTTCATCTTATTCTGATATCAGAATTACCAAATAAGCCCTACGTTGTCTTTGTTTTTTTATTTTTTTTCATAAAAAATATTAAGGTGCAAGAGGAAGAATAAACTCTGTTCAGTCTTGTATCCTATCGACAAATTTGTACTTTTCATCTATATTGTAACATGTTATTTCCACTGTCAATAAATACATGTATTATTATCATTGGTATTCTCTGGCTTGTAAACTATGACCCCCTCCAAAATGATTTTCCGGATCCGCCACTGATGACAAAACTTAATAATGATGTCCACTGTCATCAATTCATGGATAAAAATATTAGGATTTGACATTTCTTCAGAGATATGTAATCTGGAAATCCTTGGTGGACAATAAAAAAAATGGTATATAGTTAATATGACTTTGAATAGAAAATCTGCAGCAGTGAATCCAACCAACCATAACTATGAATGAAGTACCTATAAATGTATGCAGTGATGATAATTCTGATTCCACAGTCATACATTTTCTTTTATGTAGTTCGTAATGAAAAATATTATATGTCGACTGAAAAATAAATAATTGGTTAGTATCAACGAAATTCCGATGGAAATTGCGGAGAATTCTTCTTGCCAAAATAATTAATCTCTCCGTAGAAAAAGGACAAATCCCAGATGTTCTTGAACAATACCTATATGATGGATGATCTGAAAAAAGTTGATAATTATAGGGGCATCTCCATTTTCAGTCCATTTTCGATAGAAATGGAGATATGTATGCATGAGTCACTCTCAAACTTTTCAGAAAAATTTTCAATCAGCTGAATCCTTACCAACATGGATTTCGTGAAAAAAATCTACAGAAACCGCAACTGGTACAATATATACATACAAAAATTACATTGAACGGAATAATTATACGGGAGGAAGAGAGAATATTTTGAAGTAAATTATACCAAGCATTTTTTACAGACCTGCCGAGCCATATCACACCAGTTTTCTCAACACGGAGATTTCTTCATCTACTGCATTATATAGGTATCTGAATTGTGAATTTCATAATTGCATATTTGCTCTCTGAAACCAAACTTGTTTATCTGATGGTATTTCATTTTGAAAGGATAAACAAAAAAAAGGAGAGGGGTGGAAAAGTTAATAGAAAGAGACAGGAGAAATGAAGGTTGAAAAAAAACATTCAATAATGAAATATGGTGGTATCTCTTTTTGTTATTTAGGGATTTTTTTTTCAAAAACACTGGAGCCTCATATTTTTTTTCTTTTCCTACGTTTCTTTCGTAAAACCCATCTCGGCAATCTTGTTTTCTGTACCAGTTTGTATATGTCCTTTGTCGGATGTTTGTCGCATTTTGCTGGACATAATGTCGGTAGTACAAAGTAAAAAAAATGTGAAATTACATAAAAAACGTGGGAAATTAGTTGCCACCGTTATATTATGTACTTTCACATTCACATGGTATAACACACATTTGATATGAATTTTATTACATGATAGTTTATATGACTATACTTATTCAATTCGTAATACTTGTCATGAAATTTCTTTAGTTTTTATGAAATTATCGTATTGAAATTCAAATGATGTGTGAATAACACTGTGTGAAAATTCACAAAAAATGTAAATTCACTAATGAAATCTCACTGTAGCGGGTCCAGTTTTCTAAAAGTGCATTGTAAATGTTTAAATTTCAGAAGTAACTTTCTGTTTAATATGTCATTTTACTTTCACCTGCTAAAGGTCCACTGAACCCAAAAAGAATTAAATTTTCATAATTTTAATTGAGTTTCCAGCAATTGGAAAAAGTAACTCCAACTTATACCATAATGATATTTAAAATAGAAATGTGACTGAAAAAAGGTGAACATCAGGGGCCTTCATTCACATTGTTCAATAATAATGAAATATAAACCTAGAAAAACTTACGAAGTCTATTACTTCTAGTAGGTTAGGCAATATAGATATCGAAAGGTATTTGGGATTTTTTTTTAATTTTATCTAATTTTCATTTTTTCCTATTATTGGTTAATAATGAAATCAATGAACCACTTAAATTTTCATTATGGATAAAAAACTGATGTCAAGTCATGAATAATATGTCGATCATATGAGAACAAAAAGTTTTTTACTTTGTTTATATATGCGTATGATGTCTTTGTATATTTGTATATATCTTTAAGTATATAATATTGTAGTGTTTGGTGTAGATACATTCATTTATTTATTCTTAAAACATATTTTCTATTGATATCTGGTACGATAAATATGATCATTATAATCAATATTGTTTTTATTTTCAATAAGGAGAATTATTAATATTCTGTGAAGAAATAATTATACAACACCAAATGTTTTATATCTTTTATGAGGAAGAACAGATAGAATAGATCAAATTGGGTTTCAATTTCTGTTCATGTAGAATTCATGTATGAATTCCACATAGTCGAATCATTAACATTATTTAATTAAATTATTTCAAGAATAATCTTTGAAGTTACCCAGCAGAGAATGAGTTTGAAACAGTTTTCCATGTCAATATTTTGTTTTTTCGTCAGGTTTATTATAGTTTTTGAGCCAGCAGATCTGGTTTTCGTTCCGGCTTCTGGTTTTTTTCAGAAACACCTTTACAAAAATTCCATAGTTGACGATTTGTTCATAGAGATATTCATACAATATAATACAGCTTTTTATGCTCCTTTTGTGCTTGCAAGTAGATGTGCTCTCTGAAGATTTTCAATTATCGTGACAAATATGGATCTCCTATCGAAATTTTTGAAATTGTATGTTGCCTCACCCTTATTTGGAGACGTCCAACTTTGCATTACTATATCAATCGCAAAATCTGTTGAATCTGCCTGTTACCTATCTGTTGAGGGTAGTCAGAAGCTGACCACCACTCTGGTCCTCATTAGATGAGGAAAATGTACCATGGTCTGTTAACCTTGAAGTGGATTATCCCACATCAAGAAATTCAGGCCATGGTAGCACAACGCATCCTCCAAGATCACCCCACCGCAAACCAAATCAGATTTTCAGTTGACCTGGAAATCACTCACCAAATGAATTCATCGGCTCTGTTGAAAATCTAGATCCATTTGGTCAAGTTTGGGTGAACCACAATGAATCCTAGCGGGTTGGAATAGAAGGTTAAATATACCCATTCAACTCAGACACATCCCTATCTACTCAAACATTCTTTATTCCAGAGTATCCGCAATTCATTCCTTTTATATTATAGTAAAGTTATGATTGATGAACAATAATACCATTCGGCAGTTTCGTATGACACACACATGACATCAACAATTACAGGGGAGACACCCTACACTATTATATGTTGAAAGGTCTTGCAGTGAACCGATAAGAGCGTAGCTTATTAGGGTTGTTATCTCTTCTCCTGTCTCGCCACGGTTCTCTGCGACCCTATTCGTTTCAAATAATAAATTGAGATCCCGACCGCCTAACTGGAATTGATGTTCGTCCTGCGCGTATTTGTTTTCATTGATATCAAGACAAAAGCACTTTCTGGCTCATATTGTTCAGTTATTTGAAAAGAAACGAGGTGAATGATTTAATTTGTAGGATCGTTACAGTTGAAATTGAGTTAATTGCATATGGAAAGCACTGTCACGTTCAGCTATTGGTTTTTGTGCCAGGTATTCAATCCGAAACAAGGAAAAGTCTCGACAAAGAATTTGGGAGCAGCATGAAATAGTTTCAGCAAAATGGTAACTTCAAAAAGGGTGTGAAAGAGGCTTCGACTAGAAGACAATAAGAGCCCCATCAGTAACTGAAGCCACCTCAATCAATGATTTTCCTTCCCAGAGAACTTTTGGAGAGGATAAGAAGAATTGAGTCTGAAGACAACATTAGAACTTGCAACAAATCCGTGTCCACCATTCATAGCAGTAGTGACTTCACGAATCGCCTTTATCGAACACCCATACAATTTTTATGGCAAGTAATATATATCGGTGTTATCGGTTATCGGTTATTTGATTTATAGCCAGTCTTCAAGTATGTCCACTGACTATATGTGAAAAGTTTTCTTTCCTTATACGAGGAATTGGTCAAATTTCGGATAGGTTGGATATCTTGTTCACAGGCAGATGAGGCGATGACAAACGTTTAGTTTGTTGTCCGATTCAGTCTAGTTTATGTTGATGATACACTACCTTGCAATGACGAGTGACTAAACAGCCGGAAACCGGTCTGCAAGTGTGTTTCAATAATTGAAAATCGATTGCAGCAGTTGTATCACCAACATCATATGCAGGATTAACTTCAGTGAAGAATCCTGCACACCTGTCGGATATAATCCAACGCCCTTCGTGGTATTAGCTAGGAGAGTAGTTGTTTTCTGATAGGTGTCTGTCCATTAACCTACAGTATAGGAAACTTTAGACTGGCCTGGTGTCGTTGAAAATTTGTGTTGCCGATTATAGAAAAAAATCCCATCGAGAAGAAACCAGCAGATCGGAAAGGGCGGATCATCTTTGGTACTATCAACAATTGGTCATGAGGTAAAATGATTCACAAAGAGAAACACTGGTTCAAGAGAAAGTTTAGGAAATGCGTACATGTTGAACGACACATTTTACCAGACAAAAATATGAAAACTTCTAATCAATACCAACAATATTCATGCAGAAACATTTTCATTACACACGAATTTTCAACTTTGGTAGGGATATATATTTATGAGATTCGGTTTATATTTTCACTAACAGAAAATACTTAATTCTCTATAGTGGTATTCATGATAGTGGTATTCATGATAAACTAAATATGCAGCCTTTCGTTGTTTAAAAAAAATTAAATCGTTTCTGTTAGTAGGATTTCTTCATACTTTTGACGAGTTTTAAATAAAACAATGTGATTTGCTACAGTCTATATTTTTCTATCCATTCTTGTGTTTATATTTTGTTTTGTCATTATATGTATAATTAGTTGTGTCCGGGGCTTCACCCGCGTAGATTTTGGTTTGTCACATTAAATTTTGTGACAGAAAATTTTGAACAAATTTGAACGAATTTTTATATTTTTGAAATACAGTAATGGAAAAAATATGCCAACTGCACTGGTTAATGAATAGCTTGGAAAATCGAATTGTGTTACCTATAAAGGAATTCCGCAAAACTAACACAACCGTCAACGACATCTACCCCCACGCATCTGCCCGCGTTTGGTCGCATTCTTGGCGATGGCGCTTCATTGCTTAGACCGCGCCTCTACCTCCGTGCATCTTCCCCCGTCGTCGCGTAATGGCTGACTGTGTTGCGTTATCGTGATAACTTTGAGACGATTCGTCCATGTTACTCTGTTTGAAAGAATACTTCAAACGAAAATTGTACCAATTTTTATAAAAATTTGACAGATATTCCAAAATGTATGTTGTAAAAAAGTTTCCAATTCAATTGTATTTGTAGCTCAGTATTTTACATATAGTGGCTGCCACATAAGAGGTAGTAGATATACGCTATCGCGGAATTTTATTCAGAACTATTCAAGAGATAAGCAAAGTATGGTACATTATCATATTCAGTTGGTTCGGTCAAAAAATATCAACTGTCAATTTTGAAAAAAATATTTTTCATTCCATTTGCCAATAATAAAAGCACACTACCTCATTTTGATAATTTGAACGTAGAACATAACGGAAATATGCTGAAACGACATAAAGTATTTAGGAGTGACAATAGATAAACACCTACGCTGGGATATTCACATAACGAATTAAATGAAGACAATAAGATGCTTATTATATAGATTCAGAAAATTTATAAATATATGAATGAATTGAAGTTTTTTTGTATTAAAGTGTATAATATTTGAAATTCTTGCAAAGCGCTTTCGACTTTCGTTATCATCAGTGCTCACCTGAAAGTAAGTGATTTAATTGAAAAGGAAGTGTAGTGAAAATTGAAGTTTCAAAAAATTATTTTTTATAAATTTTCAAAGGTTAAAAAATTTTGGAAATTGTTTGAGATTACTTATTTGTCAGGCAACAGAAAGTATCAAAATAAGTACATGGCACATTTGTAATATATGAATTATACAAAACAAAATTGGCTTATAACCAAGAAAATACATTTTTGGATTGGGGCCATGTGGTTTAGTCAAAGTATTAGATGAAAAAGGACAACTTGAGACAGAATGTGTCAGATGTCAGGTTAAAAAATAATGGTACTAATTTAAGCAGTGATCCATTATGGATTTAAAATAATTATGTTATGGAGAAACTAGTATGGAATGAAATATATTAGTAAAATTAGAATAATTAATAATTCATAATCCTTTTATGGATAAGTTTCCTTGAGTATTCAAACAATGATCATTATTGGAAAGTTCTTTGGAAATCTTCAACTCTTTAAACAAGTCAAGTCTAAGGAAATTTTTATTTTCTATTTTATGTAGGTAATATTTTAGAATTTCTATTGGGACTAAAGTTATGATTGTGAAATCTTAAGTGGTGTCCAAAAGCATATTTGTCAGGTTTTTTTAAATGTTCATTAATACGGGTGAAAAGAGGTCTACAGGTTCTACCAATGTAAGATGCCGAACGATCAGAGCAGTCAAACTTGTAGACTTCACTTCTATGTAGTTTGTTGATTTAGTCTTTTGAATTTACTAAAAAGTCACCTAAATTATTTTGAACTTTTGAAAGAAATTTTTGTGCCAGGTATGATATTTTCAATAAATTTGGAAATGATAGTACACATGTTTTGATCAAAATAAGTCAAGGAAAAATATTTCATAGAAGGTGAATTAACAGAAGTGGTATAGTTGAAGGCCAATCTTCTATCTGACCTGTGTTTAAATTTACTGATCAATTTATGAATAATGAATGGTTGATTACCATTGTTGACAGAAATCTGTTTTAATATATTCAATTCTAAATTGAAATTGGAGGGTAATGAAGGAATGTTCAACAATCTGTTGACATATCATTTCCTTGAACATTTCTTTATCACCCTTCAATTTTAATTTAGAATTAAATACATTTAAACAGATTGCTGACAACAATGGTTATCAACCATCCATTATTCACAAATTAATGAGTAAATTTAAACACAGGTCAGATAGAAGATTGGCCTTTAACTCTACCACTTTTGTTCGCTGAACACTGTACACTGTGGTTCGCTGTTCTTTAAAAGCGTGTTTTTTAGTTTTTTTAAACTATATTTATTTTTTACTTTTCAGTTGCATATGCTATAAAAGC
>WOGP01005030.1:0-13481 GCA_015342065.1 Leptinotarsa undecemlineata
ACTTTGTTGGCGAAACGCGCGTCGAGTGCAAAAATATTAGTTTGGTGTTTGGGTAATTGATCAAAGAAGTTATTCAACTTTCACACCAAAGGTTCCAATCCCATAGTTATTGTTTTTTGTTGCCTAAGCACTTCCTAACCTTATCACGTTGAATTGGAAGAAGTTTCATCATTTGTCCAATATTTGATTCACTCGATTTCTAGTTTCAGGTCTGTAGACCTTATAATGTTGTATTATACCAACGAATTTAAAAAATCGAATTGAACGAAAAAATCGAACATGAAATATAAAACGCAATTTCGAGGTTATGTACCTAAAATTCATAACAATATTCATTTTTGAAGATATGTACATTATATTAACTTCCAAATGCGTGAAATCGATTCTGCGTTATTAGAAAATGAAAAAAATTCCGAAATATCAACACCTTGCAGAATTTCGAGTGTGACAAATACTCTACACCCATATTCAATCACTCTGTGGACCTGAAGCGTCAATAATTAATAAAATTTCCATTTTATAATTCGTGCGATGGACGATATGTTAATAGTCTCATGATGTGTCGTTACATCATCCCATTTAGAGATGTGGTATTTACTTTTCACCTAGATTACAACCAATCAAATCTTGCTAATTATGAGAAATAATACCACAAATATTAGTCTAATTAGTCTACCTAGATGGATGGTAAAAATGTTCAGTCTAAACAATGATGTCTCAACGAAGGTATGAGTCAATATTCTATTTCAAAAAAGATCATTATCGCACAAGTGACCCAAGTTTAGTTATCGTGAAGAAGGTGTTGGTTAAAGTGCAAAAGACTTTTGCTAAATGCTTGACGGTTTTCGGGCTTATAATTGTATTCCTTTTCATACCATTACTCTAATGCAAGACTATACTTTTTCTCATCAGTGCGATTCGCAAAATTTTAAATTGCACTGTGACAAAAAACAAGTCGTATTTATGGATTACTTTCAAACCACAAATGCCATGCTTTTTTTCTAACATTTTGACTTGGAGAAGTTTTACAATTAGGAAGCATCAAAGTGTACTGAAAATAAAACGTTTTTGAATAAATTTTACGCCCGCACTGTATAGCATATGTAAATTGATTAGCAAGTTTTGGTCACTTGAAGAAATTTTATTACTAGTACTCTACCACCGACTAATGGTGAATGTATATTTGTAAACTACTTTATATCTTTTTTCTAAGACTGAAATGTTCATTGAAAAAACAAACTGATTCGCAATTTCTGTTGCGTTCACTCTGAAATAGAAATTCTAAAATATTATATCCAACAATCCTAAAGCGGCCATGTTTTATTAATTTCGTTATTTATTTAGTTCATTACGAAACGGAACTGAATGGAAAGTACGAAAAAACTATTAAATTTGACGTTAGTGTGGTTTCAGAACAATGTGTGAATTGATTTATTCATTTTGAAGGTAAATAAATATATTGGAATAGAATGGTTGAATGGCTGAAAATAATTCAGTGAGTTTCTGTGAAATAGTTTGAATATTTAAAGGTCATTTGAAATATTGCCAAAAAAAGTAGCTATTTTACTTTGACAATGCAATATTTTCAAGTATCTTTCAAAAAAATAGATCTGAAAACAGGTTATAATCTTCAACATTATTCAAAATGTGTTATTTTACTGACATTCGCAAATTATCAATAGAAAATTCCAGAATAAAAAAAGAATCAACTCGATTTCCTTTCAAAAAAGATAATTATAACTTAACTGCGGAAGAAATGTTTGTGGAAAAAAAATTAAAAAATTTCCACATCTGACACATCTACAATCAAAGTAGACAGAGAAGACAAAACTTAAACCCCTTGCGTAGACTTAAACTTCATCTGCTAACAACACGCGCGTCGAGAAGAGCATTGCAGTTCTGGCGTTTGGAAAACGTGCTTATTTTCGAGTTGGTATATTGTTTAACTGTTCACCGAGTAGAGGTTGAGGATATCGCTAGGTAGAATGATAATCATGGCATAGCACCAAGGATATGATCGCTTTGGTTATAGAGAGAGAATAAAATTCATATCCCAACCTTCACCACCTCATTGGCTGGAGATACTCCCCAATAATCTTTTCAATGGCAAAGGGGGCAACTAATAAATCTTTCGAAAGGCCTCTTTTCCCTCTATTACCTTCATATTTTTTCCAAAATCGGTTCATTTGTTATCGAAAAAGTCGATGTTTAATACTTGCATTTCAAAAAAGTCAAAAATTCACTTTCGTTTTTTGATCTGGGAAAAACAACAACATACATCAAAGTGATGTAGTCGTTCTAATTATTCAGGCTTGTTCTTTAAGGACAGTTGAGTCCAGCTGGCACCACTGATGCGACCTTGGAGGGTCGAAACACCGTTGGCTGGGGTTAATTTACAAATGCATTGGGTTTGGACTCTGGTTTTGAGCTAGTTGCCTTACAGTGAGAGTTGCAGTAAAACTTAGCAGACAAACCTTCAAGGCTAGTTGAGTTCAGCAATGCATTTGTGGTTTAGCCTAGCAGTATTGATGAGATCTGTAGGGGATTGAATCAGCGCTGTTAGGCATTGAATCATAAATGAGTTCGTTGTGTTTGGGTTTTGGTTTTCAATCAAAGAGAACAAAACCAACGGATACCATGTCCAAAATGACCCTCCAACAAGTTCCAGAGTCAGCAATCGTGATTTTCTGAATGCTGAAAAACACTAGTCAGTTCTCATACTCCGCAGTTGAAGTGGTTCTAGCCCGCAAGAACGAAGAACCTGGTAAAAACTAAATTAGAAAGACGGTGAGGCTAGAAGATAATGTTTGAGTTGGCTGAAAAATTGTTTCCACTTGAGATTTTTTTCTTTCCGGACAGGGCAGGTGACCTAAACCAAGGATGGGTGCCTGGCTGCGAGCTTGTTAAGATTTCTTTGGGCTAGATGCTCTATTGATGTTATGTTTCCTTGGCCGTTGGAATCTTATTTCAAACCAGGAAGTGCTCTTAGCTTCTTTCTTGGATGTAGAAGGTCTATTAGAAAACACGCCCCTAGAATCAATCATCCAAGTGTCGAGGAGAAAAGGAGTCGACAACATAAGCTCCAGGTGAATAGACTAACTGCTTAGGGAAGGTTGGTTTACATAACCATCATGGGTGAAACAGTAGTGGTACGGGTAGCAAGGGGTTGTCCTGAGGCAGGGAAGGATTGTCCGCAGTTTTATGTCTTCTTGTAATAGAGGGGCCATAATTAAAACAAAGTACTGAAATATGCAGATTTCTTAGACATTCCAGTCTAAGGCAAACTTAATTATATAGTGAATATACGCATGCAGCAGGCCCTGAATATTATAACAGAAGGGCTGAACATAAACGCAATGAAATCAACCATAGTAGCTGAAACTTCGATGTGACGGGATAAATATTTCGGGGGAAGTCAAATATCTGAGAATGATATTGGACTCTATACTGAACTGGAACCATAATTTAGAAATAATTGATGCAGGCCAGACGAACCTACGGAAAGACATGTGGGCTCAAACAAGCCATGATTTATTGGCTCTACACCATGGTGATTGAACTCATGATAACATATGCATTTTTGATCTGGTGGCCTAAGATGTAATGAACGACCTCTATCAACAAACTGGGCAGGGTGCAAAGACTTACATGTTTGGGAATAACGGAAGCAATGGGGATCATCACAGACGCCCTTGAATCTTTCTCTTTTCTCAGAACTCAATTGAGAAAGCAAAGGTGAGCCAATTCAGACTGGAAAACTAACCCAGTTATATGGGATCAGGCAAAACAGAAATTCCGGAATATGTGTATGAACGGACATCTTACATGTTCGACACAAGCTTTGCAGTCAAGTTTAAAACTGCGAATAGTAGAGAAAGAACAGTCATCCTCAGAACATGCTCTGCAGGAATAACCAGTATACAAATGATCGCAACTGAACGTGGAACGGAAGCTGGAATTAACTGTGCGGGGCACTGGCTATTCCAAAAGTGACATCAAACAAGCCTGGGCAAGCTGTGAAGTACTAGGGATACCTACTAGAGGACAGGAATAGATTGACTATATACTGGGTGTTAGGGCAATCAGGCAACAAAAGAGCTGGAAGATTAGGATCATCAACTCCATTTATATAAGTCCTGAACCAGCTGTATGAATACCAAAAGTACTATTATTGTTCAAAAGAGTTTGAAGGTTAACAAAAAGGTTTGAGATCACGCATATTGAAACCACGTAAGATTTAAAACCACAATTGGTGTTTTGTTGAGAGCCGTTACTTTACACTCCATTTCAGGTAATAGTCCTGGACAAAATTGTAGCCAATATTGAAGGCGATCGAAACTTTTCACATATAGTCAGTGGGCATACTTGCTGTCTATAAATCAGATCATCTAAAGGAACAATTCGTTCAGGTCAGTTTCCTAAATTGTAGGACACCTGTCAGAAAACAACTACTCCTCTGGCCAGTGGAGTAGTTGTTTTTTAATAGGTGTCACAAATTATAAATCTATCTCATGGTGCAATTTTTGATATCAAGCTGATCGAAGCCACTTCCCAAATATGTGACAAATAACTCAATTAGCATATTCTCAACAAGATATATTGAACAAACTCTTGCAGAGTGTTGTTGATATATCTATTGCCACTTTATTTAAATAACTCGTTTCTTATCGAGTCATTATTTAGCGCTGATATTCGAAATTGTAGAATAATTTTCGAGCGATAGCTAAATAGTTCGATTACGACGAGTATTTGTAATAACTGTTATGATGCCCACAACAATGATATGCTCATCAGAAATGAAGTTCATTCGTCATATGAAAGTTATGAAAAGTAAACAGTTTTAGGGTTTCCCCAAATGTCCATCTATTCCTCAAATAGAGAGCAATCAACCCAAAATCAGAAAGTCATATAGATTTATAACCCCATTTTATTCCCAACTCCACACTGATGGTCCTCAAAACTTGTGATTCTGCAATGTTAAAAATAAACAAATGGCGTGTATAACATCAACATGCCTTGCCTTTAGGGCTACTTTAGTGAAATTCATTTAATATTACAACAACAATAAACCGTTATTTTTAACACCTCGACACATGTTTCGATCACTAATTGATCATATTCAAGAGGAAGATTAAAATGTTAAAAATAACGGTTTGGTGTTGGGATAAAACTTCTGTGATATTCATTACTCTTTGGGACCAAAGGTTCCAAACGGTAAACTTTGAATGTATGTCTTTTTGAAAAACCGAAGAGTCTTCTTAAATTTAGTTATTTAATCAATCCATCCACTTTTCTTCTTGAGTAGGTTCAGACAGGTTCCATGTGAACCATGTGAATGCTTTTCAATAATCAATGTAATGATTCTAAGAAGATTTGGCAAATACATATTATAAATAGTATTATTATTATTTGAAGATTAGTCGTTGCTCTCAGCTATGTTCCTGAGAACATTTTTCTCAATATAATATCTTTCTTCATTACCCAATAATCCAGTCATTTTAAGTTTTTTAAATCTCAATCTGCGGAAAATTTCCTACTGAGCTAAATTTCAGTACACACCTACGATATGGCGTTTTAATGGAGATGTGAAAAATCGACACTGATATTGTGCTGGCTAAAAAAGTTATAAGGGTCAATAAGTCAAGAAAATCTGTTTTGATGTTGATTCAAATACAGCAATAAGCCCATTTGACTTTTTGTCAGCAACTTTTGATGAGGTTGAATTGAGGATATCGACATCAAATGAATATAATAGAAAATTATATAAAAAATTTTTTCCCAATTTTTCAATGTACAAATAAAAAATTATTGAGCATGAAATGAAAGAAACTTTTCATTACAGTGCATGGCACTCCGAGCCATAGGTCGCGGGATATTCCTGAAAAACTGATTTTCGTGACCTGTTGACCCTTTAAACTTTTTTAGCCGGCACGATATCAATGTCGATTTTTCAAATTTTCATAAAAACTCCATAATGAAGGTGTATACCAAAATTCAGCTCAGTAGGAATTTTTCCGCAGATAAAACCTAAAATAACAGGACTACAAGTTGAACGTAACATTAATAATAACGTTTAGACCTGCCATGTTGTGTTGTGGACAATGGTGTGAGGAATATGTCTGAAAGTACTGAAATCCTTCCTGTTTTTTTTTTTGATGACTAAGACATCCAGAGGTGTTCTGTAGATGAGATTTTGTTTCATTTAACTTTTTATTATTCAGGAGCTATTATGTTCTTGAAAAGTTTGCAATAAACTATATATTTCTGAATAAGTCAAATTTTGTTTAATTAAATATAACACTGATGTACGACATGTAACGTGGAAAGTACACAAACCAGTAGTACATTTTTTATTCCGGTACGTTGAAAATATAATGCTTGACTTTCGAAAACGATTGGAAATTTTGAAAGGTTTCTGCATGAATACCGACTTTGATTCTGGAATTCATGTTTTGAAAGAATAATCTCGAGTAATAATTTTGTAATTTGCAAACAACGCTATGCTTGTTCAGTGTTTATAGTTGACAGAATTGATGTAAAAATGTATGTAAAAAATGATGTCATCTCATTGACCCACAGATCTTCGACTGTCTGAAACAACTAAGGTTGACGAGATATTTGCAGTTAGTTCTTCATAAAACTAGTTTTTTGCTATAAACGGGCAATAAAAACGTTGAGCAACACGTAATTCAATTACGGATTTTTAATCTAATTAAAAATAAATAGAGCGACTACATAAAAGTATAATTGACACTGAAATATTGTTATACCTGAAAAATTAGCATGATACGAAATATTATGTCAATGGAAACTGAATCAACACTTGATTTTATGGGGACGACTGGATAACAATTTTAACGTTTAAGTATATGGGGTACAGTATAATCGAATGAACTAATAATCGCTTCGATAACTCTTCAGAGAAATGAACTCTACGCAAAGTTGTGCAAATGGATCATGCTTAGAAGTAACAGCTTGTCAAATCTAGGAAACGACTTCAAAATCTCGGCTTAGGACCTCCCCTAGAATGTGCGTGGTAGAAAACCCTTAACTCTTTGAAGGGCAGAAAATTTTACCAAAAAAGGCCGAAGTGGAGCAACAAAAATTTTATTCATGAATTTTTATTAAATTTATGTGGAATAATAAGGTATGCGTAACAAACATAAAGGTAACTTTTTTCCAAACTTGCACTGATTGTTTTTGACTTAAGGGATGGTACAAATGAGGTACCACCAAGCCATCCAGTAAGAAAAATTTCATTCTCTTTGGTGAATTATCCTTTGGAATTATTGGGCATATAGTATGGAACGGGGTTACATTTTCTGAATATTGTACAAAATCGCTTCAAATTATCGCTGCCTTATTTGACCCTAGTTGAAGATTCCATTATTTACAACGGTCTCAAGATGTTCAATCACCTTTCTTAAGCTATAAGAATCATAAATGACCTTAGCTCTCTTAAGAAAGAGTTGAAAGGCTTGCCTTCTGTGAGACCTTATTATAGCTTAGCAGAATTCTACAATGATGTTTTTAATTGACTAGACAATACAATGGTATTTTATTGATTCGATTCAATTTAGTGTAAATTGATTTATTTAATTTTATTGACCAAGTTCTTTTATCCTGAACGTTTGTGTTAGGTTATCGTTATTTACATGTCTCTTTTCAGGTCATGTTATCACTTGCTTTTGGTGATTTTACTTTTGTGATACTTTTGTGATTTCATTTATGTGAGTGAATTGGTAATTAGGATAGATCTTGGAAGTAGGTTAAATGATATCTCAGATAAAACTTGTAGTTTTTATTCTCCAGTTCAATGAGTCTAAACTAGAAGGTAAATATGTAATTGATTTATCAGGCAGAAATTTGTCTGGTAGTAATAATCATTAGGATTCAAATTTACTCTAAAAGCATGACACATAATTTGTTTGGTCAGTATTGTGACGAATGAAGATGCTATTGTATGGCATCTTTATAAACTGCGACACGTGTGGAAATCTCACATTGAACTGTTTTTTTGAATGAAATACTGATTTTCCTATACAAAAAAATGACTTTGGTTCATATTCTTCATATATCAGAAAAAACTGTTTCATTGCTCTTTTTAAAAATCCATGTATGACGAAATATTCAGTATGTTTGTTGCATGTACTCCTTGTTATTGGCTCACACATTGCAAACAAATAAGTTACTCAATGAAGCGATCATTGTTCTTAATCATGTGCTTTGATTGTAGTCAAACAAACTTGAGACACAACTCGAAGTGAAGTGAATTTTCATGTTCATGGTCTAGATAACTATTTTGCTAATCGAACAATATTTTCTCAATAGACTAGAAAGGAAAAATGTTATCCTGAACGGACATATGATTTTGTTACACTTGAATATTGATAGGTGACGAAATTATTCTCTTTTGTACTGCGTAGATTATAAGAACAAATTATCTATTAAGGGGTCAACGGAATATGCATGCTATACTGAACAAACTGACGAACCGGAAACTATCACATTTTTTAATGAACCAAAGCAGTACTTCCAGACAGCTATATCTATAAAAATAGCTATAATACATAAAAAGCCAACTCATATTGAAATATAAATGAATGATGCGATGAACAACGAAAGTATTATATAAAACGAAACACGAAATATATAAATCTTAACGTACATACTTCAAACTGAATTTGAACTAATCCAAAACAAGGATATGGTCAAAAAATAATTCAGCAGGTATTTTATCATGACAACAATATGGATAATTGTGAAAACGAAAGTATTTGGCTTCGTTGATGGACGATGTTCAGGAGGATAATTCCTCTGGAGGATGTACAATAGATCACATGTGGCCAAAGTGCTGTGGGCCTACACTTGCCTTCCCTACTCTACAGATACAAAAGGATAATTATGTACATAATTTTCCTGTATGTCTCTGTTCAGTAAACAGATACAGAAATTCTTCTGCAAAGCTTCTCATAATTTCCTCAATTCTTTTAATGACTCAGTACGAAATCAACGTATTCTAGAAAGTCTCAGAAAAAAGTTCGAGCTCCTCATAATTATTCACTTCCCGATGACTGAAACGTGATAGAAATCACATGGATGTCATTGCTATTATAATGAGGATTTCATTTCTTGAATATTGATGTTATTTGAAGAAATGCAGTAAACTTGTTGAATTATTCTTTTATCATCGCTCATTGGTGCCGATAAACGTCACGAGATTTTCCAATAATAAGAAATGCGTCGGCAATTGACCTTAGAAGATGTTTTTATCACTAGTTCCTGTACGTGGTTGTGTTCCAAATTCACATTTTTCTTCAAATTTGCAAGATGACGGGATAAGTCTAATATTTTCCATAGATCATACTAGGAGAACATTTTAAAGCAAGCATAAAATATAATAGAATTCGTTTTCAGAATGGAAAATTACATTGTAACATCTAGTATAGATACGACTGAATCGATATGAATAACTCTCCTTTCATGAATTTGCTCTTGAGAGGTAATCATACTTCTTTATTGATTCATGGACATTTTTTTCTAATATTCAACTTCATATCGGATATTTGGAGGTAGTTGATTCTATTCTATAGTTAACAATCTGAGTGAAAAATAGTTAGTAGCTAACATGGGCTGAAAATTGCCGGTCCTATGGAAGATATTGTCTTCGTTCGTCAACGTAATATTCATCAAGAGCCACACAATCACTCCAGTGCTGCTGTAACATTTCAATATCACTTTTGTAGAACAATTTAGCTTTTGTCTCAAAATAGGCCTCACTTTTAGCAATAACCTCTCCATTCAAGTCAAGTCACAAAGAGACTGAGAAAGAGAAAGCTCATTTACACCTTCTATAACCTACAAGATATTCTAGATAGGAAGAATTGGAAAGTACAATGACTGGCATGCAAACAGTGCAAAACACTTTAATAAAAATAATATTCAAGAAACACAGATTGCATGCAAGTTAGTCTTTATATACTGATACCAAATTACTAAACATCAGATCCTTATATACTTTCCAAAGTCTGATATGTATTTATTCAAACAATGAAAAATATGATCAACGGAAATCCAAAGTAAGTAGATTAACTGATAAAATGCAACTACCATTGTTTCACAAGACTCATACTCAAAGATTTGTTTTCTTTTTTGAACCAAAACTCAACTATATGCTCCCAGCACCTCTGAAAAATATCAATACTCTTCCCAAATTCAAAAAAAAAATTAAAATTATACCTCGCTGAAAATGCAACAATATTTAACAATATCTCTTGAGTCCCCTAGTAGAAATCTGACACAAATGTATATCATACGAAAATTCCAAGTAGTGTTCATTCATGAATTACCCGCTCTCACTCCTTTCTTTGGTCCATTGCATTTCCTTCTCTCTCCACTATAACCTATGATATGAAAACTTTTTGTTTTGTTTTGTTTTCTATAGTTATAAGGATTCATTTAAATTGGGAGAATAGGCACAATACAAGCATATTCTATGCTCACGTGTTATTCTCGACTTTTTAATGAATTCAAAATAGAACATAAAATAGTTACTTATGTAATCTAATTATTTAACTGAATTTAACTGAATATTTGATTGAATGTTAACTGAATGAATAAATTTAAATAAATGGGAATTGGAATTCGAGCGATATTCTTACCAATGAGCATGTTTTTGAGTCGTCGCAGGGAGCCAAATCTGGCGAATACGGTGGATGTGGTAGCAATTCGAAGTTCCATTCATGTAGTTTTGCCATTGTTTAGATTGACTTGTGAACCGGTGCGTAGTTTTGATGAACAATATTTCTTTCTTTGCCATATGCGGTCGTTTATTTGCAATTTCGGACTTTAAACACTCCAATAGTTGGGCGCTTTCGGGCGCTTTGGACGAGGTTCACCAGTTGATCTCCACTCAAATGACGTACATTTGATTTCGGAGTGGAGTGATGAATCCATATTTCCAGTGGCGATTGTAAAACTTATGGGCGGGGGCACACTGTAACTAGTCGCCAAGATTCAGTAAAAAGGCAAAGATATTTGAAGTAATACTGTATTTCCCATTAGAAAAAGAAATATCACAAAATTCTAATGAAAAAATATTTCGATAATAAACAATGCGCATTTTTAAATTTGTTTGTAAGAAACGTAAAATTTTCTGATAATCCAGGTTGGCATGGTCCTTTTAGAATTAGTTGACGCACTATTACAGGGATCAAAATAGTGTTTTTTGAATGAAAATGGGTCGACGACAAAATTGAAATATCGGTTATAGAATTATCCATGTAATAAGAAAATATTTTTCCCACTTCCATTTTCAGCAGGCATCTTATCAAAATCCTCTTGTTCTTGAGTATTATCACTATCCAAATACAATTTGAAATCTATTTCCGTAAATTTTAAATCAGCAAAACCTAAATAAAAATGTAGATGATACATGTAGATGGAACATCAAGACTCCGTACTGACCGTTCTTTCCGTACTGTCAGGTTTATTTGGAACCGATTCCTCTACACAACTTTGAGTTTGAATTAATTGTTTTTTTGTTTCTCTGTAAATGTATAAGTGAATACGATTTCAGATCTTCAACAGAAAATTAAGAACTTAGGAATTGAAATTTTTACAAAAATTTTATTTTGTTTGAGAATGTGACGTAGCAGCATATTGTTTTTGACCCATTGTTTTGAAAATAATAGAAGTTGTGTCACTCTTAGGCCAATAACTTACAAACATATATCATGAATATCATGAAGTTTCAATAGTTCTCTTCTGAAGGTTAGTACTAACTGAAAACGAAGTGAATGCAATAAGAATAGCGCCATCTATGTGTTAGGCCCGACTCATTTCAGTCCATGTTATATTGTTTCTAGATTCTAGATTATAGAATGGTTTTGAACTATGAGTACACATGTCGTGAACATTTCTCGGTATGCTGAGTTCAAATGACAAAATAATTTCAAGTCATTCCCCAACGAAAAAAATGTAAAGTTAAACAATTATTGTAATGAAATGAAAAACATTCGTTTCGACATCTTTTGTTTAAAAGTGGTTGACAATTCTTTGTTAAATGTAGGAGGTTCCGAATTCCATTGTTTAAATGTAGTGATAGATAAAAAACTAGTTTCTTCGTCACAATTCGTTGTTAATACCATTATTATGTATAATCGTCTTCTACTGATTTTTCGAATTATTTCCATATAGTGAGATTTCTCTCTATTCTCCGAATTTGTTTGCCGTAGTCTGCTGGTGTACATGGCTGATCTTTCGTCTACTGCTGAGGCATACGTTATCAACGTAAATGAGGCAACGCACGTAGAGCTAGTTATCATAACACATGGGGGAGACTGGGGTAAAGCAGTGACTCTAAGGAGAAAGTTTACTAGTGAACTTCAACAGCTACATTTTTATTGTTAGTATTCATAATCATCTTCTGGTTGATAACCTTCGACAATGTGAAACTTATTTAGACGCCGAAAATGGCTACGTTTCACTTTGTTACTCATAATGAACCATCATCAGAGATTATTGCAAATCGCTGATACTTGAGATTCTGCAGAAAGAAAAGTATCCAGAAAAAATGTCATACAAGTATTTGAGTATTGAGTAATCATTAGTATTATTCAAATATTGAGTATTTTATTTTTGGTCTAATTGAAATTCCTTCACAATATTATGAATCATCCTGTATTGTCCATGGAGAATATTACTCAGTTTTGGAAAAGAATGTTTTTGGCCTTCAACTCGTTTTTTAGAAAAAAAACACAAGCACTACAGACAAATTTGTAAGGCGCTCTCAGAACGGTGCCTGTGCGAAAGTAGCGATTCACATTGGATTTGAATCACTGGAGATTAAACCCATTTGGAAAAACGTTCTCAGAAAGTTTATTCCACATAAACGCAGTTCTCCAGATGAAAGAGTTCCAGTGAAATTCGAGGTGTACTGAGTTGAACCTTAAAACGATGAACAGCCACAGTCCGTCGCTTATTTCTGATATAATAATAGTAATTATAATAAATCAACTTCATTCATCAAAAATAAATTAGATGAACAGGCGGATTATCAGCATGAGCTGTTTTTCAAAACAACCTTACAAAAGTATACAATAAAAAACTATAATAATAACAAGTATAGAATGGAAGATAAATTAACCAACACAATAATAAACACAATAATGACAGCTTGATTAAAATTAATAATAATAAAGGTTTTGCAAAAATTGACATACAGAGCATCAATTACCAGGATTTAAGAAGAAGTTTCAAGTTTTTTTTAAATGTCATTATCGTGTAAAGTCTGAAGTCACTGGGCAACTTAGAATACAGTTTGGCGGAAATATAGGAGAAACTACGAGTAAAGAGTGCCGAGTTGTGTTTGGGAATGACCAAGACAGAGCCATTTCGAGTGTAATAGTTGTTAGACTGGGAAAAACTAACAAGTCTATTATATAATTAATCAGGTTTATTTGTTAATAGTAATTTATGTG
>WOGP01005031.1:0-10064 GCA_015342065.1 Leptinotarsa undecemlineata
GGGGAGTGGTCATTGGTTGATAATGCTGGCGCGCTCTCCCGAATGTATCGGGGCTTCGGGAGATAGGGCCTGACCAGCGCACACTACGGTATATATTATTATTATTATTATTATCATTATACTTTGAAGAAAATTAAATTTAATTGACGATAGCAGCGATTCATAATCTCCAACTATAGGTCCGGTTGCCACCGATCGAAGCTCGTTTGCCTGGTGTGACGTCAAGATGTACCACGGACGATCTCACATTTTCAGTTGCTATTGCTCAGTTATTAATTGACATATAAACCGGAAAATTTTGTGGGATATTTGGGAGATTATTTACTTTTATAATATATAATTTTCAATAAAAAACTAAATTAGCCTGAATGAGCCCATTGTTGAAAATTGTTGGAATGAAACACTTGCATTATTACTTATTCGATATTAAATATTATATTTATATACAAAAAAGTTATTGCAATACAATTTTTCATGTGAAAAAAAATTATTAAACTATGACTCGAACCGCTAATTTAGCTAGTTCCACTTCAATTTGAACAAACGCTCAAACACTGATACAAAATAATCGAGATTTGTTATACAGGAATGTGAAAAAAGCCCGTATTGCAAAACAGAAATAATTCACTTGTTGAACCATAATTTGACACTTTGTCCAAATTTACAATCAAAACTTTACAAATTGTTCAAAAAACAAAAGGAAATATTGAGATTCTTAACAAAAACTGATTCATATTCTCAACAGTGATTCGGTTAACGAATGTGAATAACTTGATGCTACAGTGGAATAAATAGGCACAGAAAAGATATTTACAAAATGTTAAAAACCTCCAATAATATTTCTATTAGAACTTCTAAACATAGTAGTTGTAATAGAATTCTGAAAAGTTACTGTACAATAATATTCATACAGTAACTATACCCCATTATTATATTTACAATAAACTAACAAGTAAACTGTGAATAGGCAATATTTGAGCATATCTTACAAATCAAGTAACACAATAATACACAATCATAAAATAAAATATATAAATACTAAAACATGCTGGTAAGAATACACTGATTTCACTCTTTGCAATCAACATGTTGATCAGTCATGGAAGCAATCTTATTGAAACTGATGCATATAAAAATAATTTGTGTTTGAATGGGGGAAATTCTGATGACCAAATCCTTGAAAACTCAAATTCAACTCTTTTCACTTCCATTCAATGGCAAATTTGCCAACGACTTTTGTAATTTCGGTTAGGTAACACTCAATCACAGACAAACTAATAAAACATTTCTGAAACACATAATAATGTAATACATACGTGATAACTGTACTAATCTGATGAAAATACTTTTGAGAAATATGTACTGACAACTCACAACAACTACTCTTTAATATGACAGTTAATAATCGTCAATAATGGAAATCACAACTAACTGTTATCTTTTAAATACTGAATGGGAGTAAAAATAGTTTTGCACAGAAAATACCAAGTTGGTTTCACAGCTGGAACTTTCCCTAATGGGAAAAATGATTCTGTAAGTTCAGCATTTATTGTTAGAATGCTCCCATTTGTAACAATTGGATAACAACAATCACTAATAATTATAGTATGGCTCGAATCAGCAAAAGCAACCCAAAGAACTTGAAACAATGACATTTTAAATATCTCATTATTATGGTATCAGAATAGACGTCCACAGGGATATGTTGACGTGAATGAGAATTTCAATTGGCAAAAAATTTACAAATATGAACAAAAGGTAAGACAATTTTTAATTCAGATATCTCATGAATTTCCTGATCAGAATGTGATGGAAGCATTATTTGAATGCATGTTCATGGTCTTATAGTCATTAGTTCAAACAAATTCCATGTCATTTAGCTATTTATTTCTTGGTTCGGTCAGAAACATTTCTATGTCACTTCTCTGTTTGGCAACGGCGCACATGTTATTAATTATTCATGGCAAATTCTGGATTGATGAAAATGGAGTTTGATGTTTTGTGCTCAACTCTGAAATATGGCTATGTAACAATAAAGGTGGATTTGGACACCATCAAATTTTATACTTTACCTAAATTATCATTTTAACAATAACCTTTGTTTGATTATGACATAATAGATCCATTAGCATACCTCTACCACAGAGTGTCGCGGATTGTGACTTCCTCGTACAATACAATCACTCCATTACTTTAACTTATCAGATATAATAGATACCCACATCATTTTCAGAATGTTGACTGAAGTGGCAATCAAGTTTTTGACTCTGCATAAATTGCTCAATACTTTATCTTTGATAGTGAAAGCTGAAGCAAACAATAAAAAAAAAATATTTTGTTGCCTTAAATCCACCTTAAATTTCGAATGTGTTAAGTTTGCTTTCGATTGTAGTTATTAGTTTCAATTTGACACATAACATTATATGGTTATTACAAAAACTGAAGGCACATCATTCATCTGCAAGAAATATTTTTATATAACAAGCATGAGGACTATATAAAATTCTGCCAATATTCCACAATAAGACCGTCAACACCCAACCCATCTAGCTTACCTCCACCTCCACCTCCCAGTGTTGCTTAATTATTTTCACCACCACTATCTTTACCAAAAAAACTATAACCTCTTGATTATATCTGAAATTAAAAGATAAAGACCGTAAACATTCTGTACCTATTCATGACAACTTTATCTTGTAGAGGTACGATTTTTTGTATGTGAAAACACTGACTTTTTATACTTCAACATATCCCAGATGGTTACAAGTATTTGAAAACAACTATTATTTACTCAAGACACACGAATCGACAACAATATATGAATACATCAATAATTCCAAAAATATAATTTATCATAATATATTTTTTGGCAGGATGGTTATAAGGTGAGTGACGGAATGTTACTAATATGCTTAAATTACAATTAAAACAACTAATTGTACTAGCTCACGTATTTTCACTATAAGAACTGCATTCTCAAAATTCACTCGATTATTCAACTAGCTCTAGTGCTCTACCAAGTATTTCAAAATAGCAACTAGTTCCAGATCTGATCTTGTGAGCATTTTTCAACACCTTGCCTCCTCTGGCAATTTTTTCAACTTTTTTTGAGAACAAATCATAAGTAACAAAATTATTCAGAACATGATTGAAGGTGAAGAAGAGAACACTATTTATAGAGTCCAAATTTTCAGACAGCTCAATTGCAAAGTTTCATGATGATCAATAAAAATACATGGTTGTTTTGATATTTATAAATAAAGTGTCCCTGAAGATATTTTTAGTCAGTTTTAATCATCCTTCAATGTGATGGATTAAATGAAGAAAGAAATAGTTTCAATCCACCTAGCAAGGAGATGGAAGCTTTTGACATAAACTAAGTCAAATGTTTCGAATGTTGAACTGGAAAAAAATGTTATCTTGATTACCAAAAAGATACTCTATCTGCTAAATGATTTTCATAAGAATGATATTATCCCAGACTTCTATCGCTGACAACATGATAGATTTGTCTAACCCTGTGTAAATTCAACATACGAGCTATCAGCTGCTTTAGAATAGAAAACTTTGAGGATATACTTACTGTGATAGCAGGACTGTTTTTCTGGGATCATATATTATTTCCATGTTTATATTAATGTCGCAACATATTCAGAAGAAAAAATTAATGAAAGTGCAGTTGCCCCTAATTCTTTTTCTTAACTGCGATCAAAAATGTTCAATCACTTATGGTTGGATTGCATTTGATTGTTCTAAAACATGTTTGCATATCTTCATCTACCCCTGCCTTTTCTTCATTCATTCAGTCAGTCACTCTAGAAAACTTTCATGTCATTGAATTATTACACCACTTGAAGTTGGTGTTTACATGAAAGATTGAATCTAATTTCATAGCCTTGATCCTTTTTCTAAAGGATTTGAGGTTGTTAAAATGATTTGATGATGATCGATGAATGTGGCCATTAATTTTGGTTTTAGTAATATCGATTGTTAGAATTCTTCTTTGAGGATGTCGTGTGAACATGACCATACTGAAGTTTTTGAACCTAAATTTTTTGACATGTTTGTCTACTGTCTTTAAAGTACAACCCCTCACCCTTCTGAACAAATTGCAAACATTAATACTTATTTAATTGATCACAGATTAGGAATATATTATGATATAGGTATATTTTTATAGTTTACTGTCTGGAATAACAAAATATCTTTGGAATAAAAAAATGGAGTAGACAGAAAAACACGGTGGAAACACAAAAAATAGCAGCGTTGAATGAAATTGATTACTTCAAATCAGATTATGTGATGTCACAAGTTTTGTAAACACAAAGAAAAATCATGGAAAAGTTCAAAAATCAAATTAACTTGAAATACCACATTTGGATTTTGGAAAACCTTGAATAAGAAACGTGAAAGTTTCTAATGAAATAATTTTCATGATGAAATATTTGATATGTGTCTTTTCTCCATCCTCAATATATTCTGTAACTGTTCGTCATCTTATTGACTCACGCCGCCATTCAATATTTCAATATTGAAAATAGTGAAGAAAGTAAATAATCAAGTGTAAATTATTTGGGAGTTACACAGCAAAACACTACCAATGATCAGTTTAGTTTGTTCAGGTTCTACATCTATCGGCATTTAATAGGTAATACTTCCTATATAATACTTTATTGGTGAGTCTCACTTAAATATTAAATCTGTCCCTATATGGAAGGACTGCCACTCTTCCATAGCAGATAGGAGTAGTTAACGAAAGTATCTGTTAAATGCTTCATAGAAACAATTTGAATCGATTTTTTTCAATTCTTTTTTATTGGGGTCTGTGTCCCCACACAAAACCTTGATTCACAAAGAGAATTAGGTCTACATAAATACATTCAATAGGTAGTCTCGTTATTCATTTTATTTGGACCTTTCAGGGTGATGACGACAGTGAAGTGGGATAACCAGTCATGATAGATAGTGAATTGTAGCATAAATGAAATTCAAAGAGTGTATCCAAAATTCATATCACTGTGGAGCCTTAAAAAATTCTTGATAATATTCTTAGGAAAATCATGTCAAATACTTCATTTATCCAGATTGTGGATTGGTACATTTCCAGAAATTATTCACCCGAAATAACAATATGGAGAAGAATATTTTCTTTGTATAAAATTTACAGATTTTGATTTTTTTAGTTTCTATGAGGTTTTCTCTCAATTGTGCTAGATTTTTCGTGCTAATTCAAATTCGACAACTCAGAATCAGTGAACAATTTGACAGTAATCCTCACAATATCAATTAACTTTCCCTGTTTCAATTAATCAAATCTCATTTTAATTTCTGTATATGAGTTATCATTACTTTAAATTATTATTTTGTATTAGATTATTCTGCTTTCAAAAACTTTTAATTTTATCTTTGTTTCAAAACAATAAGTGAATATTTCGTGTTTCAGATGTATCTAGTGCGCTGACCTGGGTATCTTATCCGATTATATTAAATATAGTATCACAAAAAGTAATTCAATATTCTAAATGAAAAGTCGGCACTAGGCTCTCGAATATATATTAACTAAAGAGAAAGGTTATCAACACAGTTCAATCTCAGATCAAAATATAAAAATGAATACTCCATCAAGATGGAGTAGTAGAAAGCCAAAAACTTTCTTTCCCATAAAAATGAAATTTAGGAAATAATGACAGCAGCAAATAATGAAAGGTAATTAATTTTATTGATGAACGTATAATGGGCAACCTAACCTGGCTGGATTGATGACCTATTTATTTTGTGGAAATTCATATTGAATACAGGATGGGAAAATAACTTTTGTCTAATTTCTACTAAGATTTTTATTTATTAGGACCGGTAACAAATAGTTTGACCGATACAGGTCATAACAAATGAAAATCTTAGTGGAAATTAGACAAAAGTTATTATCTCTATACTATATTCAACTTCACCTCAAAAAAATAAAGAACTTTTTATCCCAATAATATGAACGGTTTGAAGCTAGAAAAGTTAAAATCAATATTATTCAATTCATTGATAAATTTTCTATTAAATAAAAGTAATAATTAAATAATCTACATGAAGAATTGGTTGACACCATTCAGAGGTCTTCCATTGTATAGCTCACTCAATAATCTCTTGAAAAAATCTTCAAAGGATGGGGTTTGTTGATATTTTTTGAATTCAACAACAAATAGTGTAGAACTGATACTTAAGTGGGCATTCATCTTAAGGATAGATAGATGTGTTTTTCTTGATGTCGAATAGGTAGATTTCAAAAATTTTGATTATATATTTATACATCAATTTATCTGTCAATACTGTTGCTGTAATTTTTGTAGTATTTACTTAGAGACTGACTTATATGGTACATCCCAACTCCAGTAACGTCAAAACCCATAATCTGAGGAACTTCACTGCATAGACAAATCGACAATACTTAAATACAGTATGTTATCAAATATCAAAATTGAGTATTAAATCGTAAAAAAGTTTTTTTTGAATATTTTAAAAACAACACATATCAACCATTAAATCACTGACTATGTAGTCTACCTTGCTTCAATTTTGGTTGCGAATTGACTGCCGTCCCTTTAGGAACGGCTCCTACTATTCTCACTCTGGTCACTTGGCGGTGATCGCTGAACTGAGGAGGCGGTGCCACTACAACTTCATTGAAATTAGGATTGTTTTCGCCGAACTCTGGCGGCGGGGGTAAACAGAAATCTTCTTTCTCGTCGTCGTTTTCGATTGGTGGTGGAAGCTGAGCTAAAGAAATTGCATGACGTTTGAGCATACCTGGAAAAATATATTCCAAATTTACTACAAAAATTGATGAAACTAGAAGTCCATATTGTTGTCTGACAATAAAAGTAAATAGCAATTCCCAATACCATAATATAACGTCATTAACATCTGACAGTTTTGATTGACAAGTTTGATAGAGTGCATACAGTGATACCTCAAATATGGAAAATGTATGAACAACCTGATGCATATTCTGTGAATGATAAGACATACAGGGGAAGACCAGGTAATGGGAGTCAGCGGAAAATGATATTCAACAACATATCTCCAAAACTATAACCGCTAGAAACACATTTACGATTTCAAACTCAAATTCCGAGTATTGCTTATATATTTTTTGTGTTTATTTTTTCCTTCATAAAATACTTGTGGGTAATGAGGAGCGGTTGACTCTCATTGATCGCTAGTCATCACAATTTCCCGCAATGTAGAGGCAGACTATAATTTCGTTATTCTGCTTTTAGATGCAGAAAATACGAGTTAGAACTACCACAAAAGCTTACTGGTCATCTGACACTTTGAATAAAGCGTTGAAACTTATTGAAGATGGTTTTCTATACAAAAAGCCGCTAAGGTTTCAACGTTTCGTTTTTTGGACCACTTTAAGGTGCATATAAAAAAAGTGCGACTTATACATGAGAAGTCACCTCGCAGAAAAGATCACACCTTACGAAGTAGCATCCTTATTGGGCAAGGCATTTAATAAGGTATTTATTCAAAGAATCCTGATGTATTTTGTAATGAAGATTTTCTACCAGCTGAATTCCTTCGATCAGAATCTGTTGCCATTCAAAACTTTGAAGTTAATGTTCTGCTACCACCGACGCCACCAAGAACTTCTAGCGCCGTTGATTGTCTAGCCCCTGGCCCATAAGTGGCCACAATACTAGACAAAGTCATCAAAAGCAGCATGCTAAAATTTCAACATCCACACCAATGAAAGAAAACTTGATAGAAAAACTGAACAAGAAAAGTACAACCGTCTGCTTAGCCAAGGATAATGAAAAAGAAAAACGGTGCCGAAAGAGTAGAAAGGAAGGTTCTCTACGAATCACATGATACATTTGTTTCTGACGTGGCTACTGATGAGTTATGCCAAGACGATGAGCTAGATGATGGTGATGTCACAGGGAATCCGCGCTTGATCTGCAACAAATTAGGCCTAAATAATGATGTTTGGTACAAGTGTACCTCATGTGGTTTATGGGCTCACGCAGATTGTACGGGGTGGGAGTCTGCCAAGGGTTATGTATGTGATTTGTGCTAGATTTTTGTATGATCCTCATTGCTCACAAGGAGACCACAATTACCCTTCTTAGTGTAATGGGAATCAAAATAGTTTATTTTTTAAACTTTGATATTTCTCAAAGATGATTATTATAGTGATAATTACTGATCTCAAATGCTACACAATTAAGTATATTTTGAGATGAGGCGGTTGCAATAAAACTTTTGTTTAATTTCATTTATTCATTTCGAATATTGCTTAAGTGATCCCCATTACCCCTTTCTACCCTAAGTATTTCAAGTTTAAATTATACGTTATAAAATCTCAAGTACTAAAAATCTCAGTGCGAGTATAAAAGGTATTGTACAGGTACTCTGCACGCAATAAAACCAACTATTAACTATATATTTAGTTATATTGAATATTGACGTGATTTTGATGCGAAGTATAACGCGCAAAGTACATGGTTAGTTCTTCAATGTTCAAGAAATTTAAACAGTGAAAATTAGTGCAGCTGAATGAAATTCAGATTATTCCAGAAGCACAGTTTGGAAAATTTTAAAACCAGTGAATTTTTAATGAAAAAAATATGGTATAAAATAAATTGAGGGATGTAGCCGTTACTTCGTGGTAGGAGATCACCATGAAAAATAAGAAATGAAACATCCTATGTTTTTTACCACTTTTATTTGTAACTAACCATAGTAAAAGGACATTTTCACGAACAAGCAATGACGAGTGAGCAGGTGCATTATAGTGACGAAAAATCCATGAAATATTTTTTAACAATAACGGACGTTTTTTTCCAAGAAAACGCTCTGCAAAACCTTGACATTTGATCGAACTTGGTGTGCTTTTTATGGTCTTGGCTTTTCTGGGCTCTCTCATTGGGACAATTGGACTTTGATTGGACTTTTAAGCAAATCTGGATCGCTGGTGAAGTCATTCAACAATTCGGTTGTTGATGTGTTGTGGCGTCCTGGAAGAGCGTCATCGTTCATATCTTCTAGACCTATTGTGAAAAGCTTGTACCACTCAGTGTACTGACTCACAGTATAATCACCGTATACCAGTATCAACATTTCGAGTGTTTTTGAGCACTTTATTCCATTTTTCACATAAAATGCTGATTCATATTTTTCGATAGCAGAAATTTGCATTATAGATTAAGTGAAACTTTGTCCACAAGATCAATCTTATGACAATAAAGTATATTCTCTCTCTCTCTCTCACGCAAAACACTCCTAACTTTTATGGCTGTCACCAATAAACTGAACTTGCTAAATAGCTGAAACTGTGCGCATATGTTCGAGACGAGTGTACCAATATAAAAAAAATTAAACAATCGCTAATCGAATGTACGCAGCACGCGAAATTTTAACATTCACCTTATTTATTATTATATTTTGTCTGATTTGCATGCATACTTTTTAGAAACTACACATTCCACTTCTATCAAATAGTATTATCTACTATCAAATAACGATAACTTTAAGTTTCCCTATATGAGTGAGAAATAACTAGTGAGAAATATGTCAATATATCAATATCATTGTCGTAATATGAACACGACAATGAATCTGGTACTCATTATTGTTAATAATCGATACTCACCTGTTTGCGGCCGTTGCCCTTTAGTGGAAGGTAATGTCATACTGTTATTCTCAGAACTTATCCTTTCATTGTAATCCGAACCGGCACCAGTGGTGATTTCTTGATCCGAACTCACTCCGGAAGAACTGTTGTCGCCATCTTCCACGACATCAGATTCCTTCTGTTTCTTCAGCAGATTGTCCGGATAGGACTTCGAAGACTTCAGTAACATTCTTCCCTTTTGGATTTCTTCCACGCTGAAGCTATGCGGAACCGAACTACTTCCCGAACTACTGCCACTGAAAATATAAATCAAATAGGTTTTAAAAATTCCTCAGTATAGTGTTTATTGACTCGACTCTCAGTCGATGAGTATTTACGTATTATATTGCTATTGAAGGAAAATTTGTTTTTTGATTGAGCAAACAACTCTAGAAAA
>WOGP01005033.1:0-13480 GCA_015342065.1 Leptinotarsa undecemlineata
AGATATAGGAAAGATAAGTATTTGACATAATGATTGAGCCAACCATCCAAAGCCTTCCTATAATGATGCAACAAGACACCAGATTCAAAAATAAAAATAAAAAAGTGAGGATAGTTACCGACGACTTGATCTTAAAATCAATCGAATGGAAGAAGAAGAAGGATGAGATGATGAGTAAATCAATCGATGTTATGTAATGTCAAAAGTGGCCAGTTGTAGGACTTTTACCTACCATCTGGTGTATTCCATGGTGGGAGAATTCTCAGACCCCTCTCCAGGCGAAGAAGTCTATTCTGGAAAATTGTATCATGACCTTCACGACTGCACTGAATAGCGATATCGGGCGACAGCTATCTATAAGAGTTTTTGGTTTTCCAGACTTATGAATGGGCAGACAATCTGAATAATGTTGGTGTTTAATGATGGCGTTAATGATATGTTAATGAAGTGTATAACAGTTTCAGTCTAGTATGCTCTTCTTCTCCAACATCTAGGCTGTTATATCCAGCAAACATTATCTTTTTTCTTTATGTTGTAGAAGGCCCTCAATAGGATAAAAGTTTAAGTAGCAGTTCGCATTCAGTCTGGGCACAAAGTATTCTCTTTTTTCTGCAGTTCAGATGATATTTTTGGTCTACAGAATATTTATGTCAGCCTAATTCAAATTGACCGATTTAAGAACATAGGGTTTCACGGCCGGAGTCACGATCAAAGAGATCAATCCGGGCTAAAAGGCAGTGGTCGATGAAACCTAAAGCACCAAATGTTTTGTCTGCTACTGCGGCAAGCATCATGACCACTGATGGTCTTCCGTAGTAGTAGACAAAACGATTAGTACTTTAGGTTTCATTCAACCAGTCTGCTAGCCCAGGTTTTGTTAACTTTTTTTTATATTGAAATGGACCACTTCAGCTGTGCATTATAAAGTTATAAAACATATCTTTGAAATCTTGACTGATATATGAATAAACTGATAACAGACTGGCCTGTGTATGCCATATGTATGCTATAATCAGGTTTTACATCTGCAACAAGCATGACACACTAGTAATTTACTATAGGGTGATTGCAAGTCATGAAAAAAAAACCATTACAATTATTGCATTTATTTCAATTAAATATGTTCAACACAGAGAAAAATAAATATAAATAAAGATACAAAAAAATAATCATTATATACAAAAAATTACAGATGGTTTAAAACAAATATATAATCAAAATGTCACTGATGTACAATATTGGTTACCGTTACGAATACTAAAGTTACCTTTGCTGTTCCTTATCACAATATAAAAATGTAATATTTATATCCGAAAAAAATTATATATATTAAAACTAAAAACTTCTATTAATAAATTGAGGTCTTAAAAACTTTTCAATCACAATGTCGCTCATTCTTAGTTTTGTATACAATGCTTGCAAGGCATTACACTTATATACATACGAATTCAATTTGAATGTATTTACAGTAATAAATTTCCACTTCAGACAATTTATATACATTATATACATATTATAATTAAAACTAAAGTAGTTGAACTTCTACTATTTGCCACTCGCATCTGAAACAAAATAAAATTCATGAAATAATTATCGCAGGTAATCACAATGAACCCTGTAATGTCTTTTTATTTTTTGGGTGTATAACCCTCCACAATCTCATAAATAAACAAAGTTGATGAAGTTATATTTATGAATTTTGCCTACAAATTGATCAATTGAAAAACAAGGCTATGTATGGAAATTTATATTTAGAAAATCTTTATTGTCTAAACAGATACTAGGCCCAATTACAGGACACTAAGCAACTTTGGTATGAAAGTATTAAATTTAGGAAATAAATACATATCCAAATAGTAATACATTCGTGGAATTGAAAAAAATAGGTGAAAAAAAAACGAATTTCAAGTAAGTGTTTGATGATTCAATGGTGTTGAATACATGTCAACTTTTTGACACTTGATTTAATTTATAGCACATTGCTAATAACGGAGATTTAAATAACATATTGATTCTCAATATTGGTAGGTAAAAACATTGTTCGGTTCTACCACTGATTTTTGGCACATGAAACTCTAGTTGAGACAGTAGTTTTGATGAGTTGACAATACTGTTTACCAGTTTGTATATGAATACACAGGAATAATAACGTCTTATATCTTCATGAGATAGAAAATAAACACTAACAATATGTTACTATTTTCCCTGTCTGGGGTACTCATTATCTAGTTTGTAGATGACATATCTCACAAACCGTCGTTGGACAGATAAAAGCGATTGAATGTGTAGTATATTGTTGTAAATCATGCCTGAAAGAAAATAATGTCGGCCGCCACTGGTAGCCATAAACCAATGGTGACGTAGCTAAGAGCAAGCAAGTATACGATGATTCCCCGCCACTCTAGAAGCAGCGAGAGTGATGCTACCGATTTCGACAGAATTTCGGCAAATTTTTCTAGCGCATTCGATTAGGATATATAAACGCCAGCCGCGAGCATATCGAGACAGTCAAATGGAAGTTACAGTGCGATACGCGAAGTGATCTATTAAGGCGATAGACATTCAAATTATAATTGAAGTGTTTGTTGTATTAAAAGTGAAATAAAGTTAAGTTTGACCATTCAGTGTAGTCAATTATTGGTCAACCCATAGGTAAAAAACGTAATAATATATAAGAGACCAGAGAAGACAGCCATATTCTAGACGGGATATAACAAATGAGTTGGAGAGATTATTAAAACTCTCTATGTTTCTGAAACCTTTACAACATCTATAAGTTTAATATTATTTTTGCAGCAGTTACATTTTTTTCTATGTGAAGTTCAATCTAGAGTTTGGTATCAAATAATACTCCCAAGTCTTTGCAGGTGTCTGTTTCTTAAACTAAATAATCATTTATCGAATAATTATGGCCATGAGTGGTATGTTTACATTTACTTAAATTGGGTGGAAGATTGTCAGGAGGTGACTCTATGACATGAAAAACTTTCAAATCAACAGATAATAGAGTTTTACTATCTATATTTAATCCTATGTCATTGATGAACAGGGAGAATATAATGGAAACTTCTGTGGAGTGCCACAGGGAAGCTCCCTGTGGCGCTCCCACAGATTTAAATTTTATTCGAATCATGAATAGAAAAAATTCAAGTAGAGCCATTTTTTTTAATCAATTTCATAGGCAAAATGTACGAATACAAGCAAAAAATACTGAATAACTGGACTCTTCGGTGGTTAATATTAAGCAATAAATTTCCAAGTTGAACTTTTCAATTTACCCTTTATTACACTTCTACAAATTCAATATTGATTTAGCTTTGTTTTTATTTTCAGATTGAGGAAGGTTATACACCCAAAAAACAGAAATAAACATTAACTGGTTCCAATAATCCGGAACATGAGGAAATCGCCACTGTGAATACTGTCATTGGTTCAGCATCATGACAGTGCAATTTTTCAGGAACACTGAATAAATGATAAAAGAGACTTGTCTTATTACAGACAATCATAAGAAGAATGAATGATATAACAGAGAAGACGAGCCTTTTCAAAAGCGAGTGTTATTTTTTTATGAAAATTTTGATATTTGAAATTTTCTCTCCATTCAAAATAATAAAGTTCCCTGTGGTGGGACCGGGCTATACTTGATCAAAATATGTAATGAACGTATTTACTATAACTTCCTGGTAAATTTTTTGTATAACATATCACAAAATTAGAACACGTGTTTCACTTTAGGCATGTGGTACCAATACATCTGTTCAAGCGTTTCTATACTCGAGAAAAAAGTCTGCAGAAGATATTGTTTTGGGAATCAAGTGGAAACAGAGTAGATATGAAAGCGACCACGTGACCTATAAATAATCCTGAAGTATCAGAAAAAAGGCCAGTTAATGCCTGAAGATAATATTGGATACTGCTAATTGAAATGTCATGAAGTAGCTTTTTTATTTGTTTGTATAGTATTGTAATTTCGCCATCAATATATATTTATTGAAAATTATTATTCGACTATTTAATTGAAAACCAAACTTAAAAATTATCATTTGTGCCTTTGAAACTTGAAATCACTAACAAGACTATGTTTGCGATACCCTCCGTTCCCTCAGTCTATTGCTATCAGGGGAAACAACTTTTCGAACTGCTCAATTTGTTTGGCAGTCATACTGATAAATACCATCTTGTGTTGCAGAAAATAGTCGTCATTTAGAACTCTTTCGGACTCCTCTATTCAATACAAAATTTAGGCGTTATTGGTCATTTTGAAAAAATTTTGAGTAAGTGAACGTAAAAAACAAATGAATTTCTTGTTGTTACAACAATTGATAAAACTGGGTATAGTTTGTAAAATATCTGTTTTTTGTATAGTATACCTCTGATAGTGAAATGTTGAAACATTTCATACTAATGAATGAAACTTGACCGGTTTTACCAAGCACCCTATATATTGTTTTCAAAAGTTGAGATTTCCGAAATTATTATAGTAATGTTGACTAACTATTCCTAAAAAAATCCACTTAATTGCTGTTAGACATGTGGGTAGTGAATTAAAAAAATATTGTCTGCAAAATAGGTTTTTCTGGAGTAACTTGGCAATGCCCCAATGGAAATTTGAAAACAAAAATTCCTTAGAGAGCTAAAAAAATATGAAATCAAATGACGTATTCATATACTAGGTGTTCACATACTAGGTGTCCCAGTTTGCGAGAAGATAATTTTAAAAGATAGTATTTATCAATATGACTGGGATAAAAATTGAGCTATTCGAAAAATTGTTTTCCCTGATAGCAATGAACCGAGGGAATCTTGTCGACTCACAAACTTTGCCGATGAATATTGTAATTGTATCAGCTCCTGAAGGTAATACAGAGTGCAGGTTCCACATGAGCTGTTGAATTCAATGAAAACTTTTTGCGTGCTGATTTACCCCAGAATTAAGATGCTTGCCATTCTTCAACTCGCTCAAGTTACTTTTGAAGATTAACATGGGAGCAGCTGACTCCTATTAGAAATGATATTTCTGCGGCAATGCAACATTAGAAAATTTATTGGAAACTTCTTCTTGAGAAGTCGAAGTTTTTCTAAAACGTTGGAAGCCACTAGGATTCAATAGATGTTCTGAAGAAATAGTAAAGCTGGGTACTTCAAATCGTACATTAAAAGCATTTAGTCAATTCACATACTCCTTCGATTAAGATACAGTCTATTTTCATCAATAAACAGTTTCTTCATGGAGGTTGAAAATGACTAGCTACTCAAGATCCATGCCTCTCAGTTCTTAAAAAAAGAACTAAGAATAGTTCTTACGTCCTTGTCTTGAAAGTATTCTTGTTGGATTCATTCATTCACCTAGTACGTATATGAGTAGTTGCCTAATTTCCAGTGTGTTTCATCTGATGCTTTTTGAGCCACCCTGTGAACTGAGAGAAGCAAAAGTCAATAAATATATTTAAACATTATATTGATGATCTATCAAATGAAGCTGCTGCATACAAACTATTTTGAAAATATACACAATATATCGAATAAAACACTGACATGAACAAAAGAGAGAGAAAGACCTACATCAGATATTTACATAATTTTTTGAATATTATTTTGGGATATCCAGTTATCTTCGAAATAATATGAGAATTTATGATGAAGTCTAGAAAGACAATACAGAAAAGAATGTCCGTAATGCAAAAAAGAACAACACTCTGAAAATAAAAACAAGATTTCATCAAATGGCAAGTACCTACAAATCTGGCCCTCAAACCACTAGTACATATTGCATAATGGAAAAAACTTATAATCATTTTCCTAGTCACAAAAAAATCAGATCCTTGGAAAGAATCTAAAGAGGAATTCTAAAATTCTATTCGAGGATATTTTGCAGATTTATTCCAATGATTTCGTTAAATTATCTACTGAGAGAGTCTAGTAATGCAATCAAATACATACATTCATACATACTATAGATATGTTAAGTTTTAATTATGCTGAGTAAATACAAAATTGAGGTAGGAGGATCATAATACCACCAGTTTTAAAGTTCTACATTCACATTATATGAATCACAATGAAATTTAATCTTTTTTTTCTACAGTATGCCTCTGAATCAAGATTGACATTTGTTGAAGGTACACAAGAGTAAGAGATACTTTACAATATTTCAAAACTATTCCACATACGAGAATAGCTACGATATTCAAGTATGTCTAATCTCAAATTTATTGAAAATATTTTTCACACCCGAACAAAAATACTCTCTCGAGACTCATCAAGTCAAGCAAATTTTATAAAAAATAAGTATGGTAACACTCTACAAAAATCATGATTATTCTACAAGATCTGTCGAATCATTGAATCTTTCTAGATATACGCTAGCAGTTTGATAAAACGACAATTTTTTTTAATATAATTTGTACAATCGTATTTAAGTTGTTTCAAAAGTTTTGTCAGTTTTAATGTCATTTGTATTTATATCTCCACATAATGATAAATATTTATTCCCCCAATGCCCTCTCCGGGGTTGTGTGCCGTGAAGTAAAAACTTCGCCTCGCAACTAATTTGCGAGGAAAACTTAATACCTCCATCCACCCCCGCTCTCCGAGCGGTCCTCAACTTACTGCTGGGCACTTCAGCAAGATTGACATCTGACCTCTTTTGGTCGAAAGTCAGCCTTTAGGTGCTTATACTTCTTGATCAGTTAAATATTTATTCTGGTGTGTCGTGGTATATATAGGATATTCACGTTAAGTGGAGAATGACACAAGATGGCAAGTTACGGCGTTGCCAACATGTGCACCATTTCGAACTTTCAAAATTGTTTGTACTGTCGATTTGTTTTATCGCTATTAACCTTACTTACCATTAATTTACTTAGTTGAAATACAACTTTGTTGATATTGTTTCGACAATGCTTTAAGCATATTGAATATACTCAGGTCTTAAAAAAAAATGATTAGTTCCGAAAAGAAAAGAAAGACTGACAGTTTTCGAGTTTGTTTTTTTTCGATCCGGCAACGTCTGAAATTTTACTATCAGTTGAGCAACTTACAAAATGAAATTTTGCCAGTTTCATTGCTATCGAACGCATTTCATTGGGAATTCTAAAGTTGTTATGTTGGATATACAAAATTATCAAAAATGGCGTCATTCTCTTCTTAACGTGAATATCCTATACTGCTTGGTAGGAAATTTTGTACACTAAACTTGGATGTTGTTTTTTTTAAATTTCAACATTTTGCCTATTTCCAGTTTATTACTATATGATGCCGTTGAGCGACTTTCGGACAATATTTCTCTACCAAAATAAAATTGAACCACAACGCTGCCGAAACAGCCCTAAAAATCAACCAGGCATTTGGTAATGATAGTGTTGATGAACGCACTGTTTCATGTTTGTTAAATTTCGTTCCGGAGATTTTAGCCTCGAAGCTGAGCCTCGAAGTGGTCGACCTATAGTTATTCAAGACGAAGATTTGAGGACCCTGTTGGGTATTGACCGATCACAAACGGTGCGAGAGATGATGGAAGGACTGAGTATCAGCTCCCATGCGTATTGGAAAAGTCAAAAAACTCGAGAAGTGGGTGCCCCAAAGGTAGATTCTCTCCACAATAGAAGACGTTCAGGACAGTGGTCGGACACTAATAAGCCACCCAGGCACTTCCCAATGGCGAAAACCCATAAAAAACATGATTATTGTATGATGGCAGCAGCTGGTGTGATCCACTATAACTTTCTGCAACCGGGCCAAACCATCACAGCAGAATCGTATTGTGAGGAAATCGAAAATTGCGTCAACAGCAGCCGGCACTGGTCAAGAGCAGAGGTCCGATTCTGCTCCACAGCACAACCCGTCCGCACGTTTCACAAATCACCGTCCAAAAATTGAACGTCGAAGCTCTGCCTCACCTACCATACACTCCAGAGCTCTCTCCAAACGACTACCATCTTTTCAAGCACTTCGATAACTTTCTAACCGATAGAACCTTCGCCAATCAGGACAAGGCAAAAACTGTCTTCATCGACTTTATCGAATCCCGAGCACTAATTTTTTTGGACGAAATTAATTGACTTGTGTTACTTTAACAAAAGTGCACTGATTGAAATGAAGCTCATTTCATTTAAATAAGTATTCACTGGGACATTACAATTTAAAATAGACTCATAAAAACGGACAAAACTTTTGAAATAACCCAATACTCCTCTTATGATTCAAAAACTTCAGTTTTAAACCAACTATCAAATCATTCTTACTTGAAACAATATACTGACGCAACTGGGCCATTTATAATAATAATATACTGTATTGTCATTAAGAATAAATCTTGTGGACAAAGCTTGTGCAAAATCAATACAAATGTAAGTATAGCAATATCAAATGTGAATATAAAAACAACAACAAAAAAGTAAAATTTTAACATACACGCTGAAATATTGTAACAACATGGTTGTGTACAGATTTGTTTTAAAATATTATCAGCACTTATATAATAGATATAAGCACGACATAATAGACATAAGTACGTTCAAATATTCAAGTGACGTATTCCTGAGACAATTTTAAGAAAAAAAGTCTATATGAACTTGTGTCCAAAAATGCTTCGTTTCGGAGATACGGGGTGTTGAAATTGAATTTTTTTGTTCGCTTTTTTTGACGTGGGAAATCATAATTTCATGTTGTTTCGTTTAATTTTTATATGTTAATTTTCCTAATAAATAACACAGTACTTCTCTGAATTAATTTTTCACAAACTCCAAAATGTAGCACTTTCTAATTGAATAATTAAACCTGATACTTTTTTTCAATTTGGATTGAATAAACAGTTGTTTTGAAAAATTTCAACAATCTCTATTTCGAACACGAATCATTCTTCGTTACACATTTTATAGAAAAAAGTTGTTTATTTTGACGAAATCCACCACATACTTAGTTCTTGTAATGTTCTCAGCAACTTCACTTAGTGCCCTAGGAGCTAGTAATATGCATCGATATAGAAAATTGTAAATATCTCGAAAACGATCACCTCCAGCGTTGTTGAGGAGGTGTACCTTTTTTATTTGGTAAAGGTGTGGGAATTAGGTTTTTTCATGAAAAGTACCAAAAGTTTACTGTCAAAAAAGTTAGGACAATTTGAAATAAATAATGACAGCGTACGCTGCGCCCTCTAGATGTTACATGAAAATTAATATGAAATTATAACTTCCCACGTCACAAAAACCCCGGGTACCGAATTTCGTTCAAATAACTTATTTTTTGCAAGAGTTATTTTCAAAAAGCGAACAAAAAAATTAAATTTCAACTCCCCGTATCTCCAAAACGAATCATATTTGGACACAAGTTTATATAGACTTTTTTTCTTAAAATTGCTGAGGAATACGTCACTTTAATATTTTAACGTCTCTGGCAAAAGCGGTTTTTCATACGTCATAAAATCGCTTATCCTGCCTCTAGTCCATCAATTATGGAGTTCAATGATTATTTTAGCGAAAGTTAAACTGACCCACCCGACACTGACAAGGAACTAGTACTCCGAAACCGATCTTTTTGGTGGTCATCTCGACCAAATGAAATTATTTTCAGCCTTTTATGTATAACAATTCACTTGCGATAAATCTTTCAAACGGAAGACGTTGTTTGATGGTTCTGCACATCAGCTGAGTTAGTTGTCGTTTTTCCGTCGGGTATCTGCCAGACGTACTTACAAAATCGCAGGTCACATACAAGAGGCAAGGGTTTGATATTTTTATCAAAACTTGGGCATTTCATAAGTTGAAATTCTGTGGAATATATAAATATTTCTATGAGTCATTTCTTATAAAGTTTGATAGCCGAATCATGACAGTTTTCTCTGAGAGTATATAGTGGTTATGATTATGTAACTCATTGAGATATTTTTTGAGCATTAGACATTTCTGGATATGAATTCTATTAGAAATCAGTAGATGGATCATTCTGAACTTTGATATACACGATTATTCATGTCTCAAGTGTTGAAAATTATTTTTAAAGTCCTTTTTGGAGACCAAAACATTTGTAAGCTGATGGGAATTGCCCGAAAACAAAATTCTATATTTCATGGCTGATAAAAACTAAGCATGATAGACTCTATGATATACATTCTGGTTCATATTTCTTGAATGGATTCTAACAGGATATCTTGGGCAGATATAATCAGTGTAACCCCCATTTTAGATTTAAATCAATATTAACTGTTTACTCTTTATATGTCATCCAAAATTATATCGTCAGGATTGAGTGTCGAATTTTGACAACTGTTGAAAATAATATTTTGGGTGTTTTTTAGATTTAAAATGCTGAACCATGTAATCACAGATTGATAAATATGTGAAATATCTGTGAATTAAACCTTTGAGAGGTTATTAATGAAAAAAAAACAAATAAATGGGGACCAAGGATGCTTCCCTGGGGATATCTGTATCAGAATGCATTCCACGTAATGTTGCACTTTCGCACAAAATTTTTTGGATTAGATTTTTAAAGAAATACTCAATCCATGGTAGTTAGTACATCTCCACATTCGTCATAGAAAAAAAAAAGATAAAAAAGTGTGAATCAAACAATCAAACGTTACAGACAGATCAAGAAATGAATCACACGCCAGGTTCCACCTTTCCAAAGCTTCAACTATTGAATTGATGAAGTCAAAAAGCGCCGTGTCTATGACTTATTTTTCAAAAATATGTTTTGAAAGTTTGCAAATATTCCTAATTAGAAAATTCATAAGTCTATCTTGAAAAACGTTTCTAGAGCAAGCAAGCAAAGGTATTTAATTTGCATAAATTTTTTATTTTGAAGTTTAAGTTGAACTGTCAACTGTTGTTTTATCATCCCACATGCCTTCACTTTCATGACAAACTTACGATAAAAAAACCTATATGAACTGGTACACGGAGCAAGATTGCACGAATGGTTGCCTTGTACTGTTTTTCGGAGACTTAAAAGACTGGGACAATCCACGCGACAGTAAGAGAAAAAAAGATTGTCTTTCTCAAACTTATTAGTTCTTAACCGATGGATATTTATTTAAAATAATCAATTTTGTTAGGAAATGAAACCAATTTGTGAATAATGTGTCATTCATTCAAACAACACGAGGCAAAAAAGCCTAAATAGAACTGCTTTCTAGAAACTTATAAAGAACTGCCTGCATATCTGAAATGCAAAAAAATGATGAAGTAAAAACAACATCATCTCTCAACCGTCATATCTGTCACTGACACCTGATGCCATCCTCAGGTATATTAAATACAGATATTGACACATTTTAAAATGACATATTTAATGACATACTATAGCTACGTTTTTTCAATAGGTACAATTCTGGTTCTGGAATAACCATTCTTATCGTTTTCAAGCTCTCTTTTTCCAGGTGCCATCACAATCGATGGCATTCTTGGAAAGAGGCAGAACGAAAAATCATTGTTGAAATGTTTATTAAAATTGGTGATACTGTCAGTGTTATTCTGATGCCGGCTGAACACCAAAAAAAATGTGTTTGTCATATATGTCTAGAATCAGTTCGTATAATCAATCTCCTGCAGAAAATATAGGGACAGCAAGACTACTATTCACTCTTCGAGAAATCATCATCAGAAGAAAATATATTGTTGGGTGAACTGATAAGACATTAATGTTCAATGTACATCGATTAAATATAAAATATCGACTATCTGTACATCTCTCCTTTCGTTCCCGATTTTTTCAATCGTTTCATAAAATTCATGTTTTAGATGTCGTTGAGATATCTTGGAAAAAATGTTAACATTTCACAGACTTTGTTACACTTCATTTAATTTTTAACACAGAATTTGATACAAATTCTTTGATCCGGACAAAGAAAACAATGAATACGGCTAAAATGGTATCATACTTCTGGAGTAATTATGTATACCAAAATAATAAAATTGAAAATTGGCCTTCCCAAATCCGTGAAATTTATAAATTTCCGTTATTTTCTGAACATACCCCATATATCATTGTCATTATCAAGTAAGTGTTTCGTTTTCCATTTGATAACCATAACTATAAAACATTGGCGTCATGGCTATCAAAGGCACATTTGTTATTAGAATATACAAAACATTAAATACATAATTTATATTCTGAACTCGCTAATCTAACGTTTCATGGCGCATATTTGTTGGATTGTGAGCCGAACGCATGAATCGTATCTTTTGTAGTATTTCATGACATTTTTGTTTACTTGTCTACAATTCAGTTCATGGTATTTCCATAGTGTGATTGAATATCAAATATATAGTTTCTAGGAGTTGTTTCATTTCGAGTACATTTAATACAGTAACCCAGATTATTCTATACCTAACATAAGTGAATAAGTATCCAATATTCTCCCTAGTAGGTAATATTTAATTCATGTTTTTTCAATACAATCACAAATATACTACTATCCTACAAAAACAAACCTTCATTCAGATAATTCTTGTCAAAAATTGATGGGCATGGTTTTGATCCAGAATTTTGTCAGAAATTTAATAATGTTGAAATATATAGGGTGTTTCAAATCTTATTTTGATACACCTAACATTCTAGAAGTATGACCTAAATTCGTTGATACCCGTTATGAGAACTGAAATATACTCACTTGATAATATGAGAATGTGGAGTATACGAAACCAAGATTTTGAATTTTTCGAATCATTTAAAATAAAAGGGTTAGTTGTTGTACATATATAACATCTGAAATTATCATACTACTCACCGTTGAGAATAAGAACTTTTTTTTTATTGGAACACTTGTTTGTATGAAGATACCTACATATCTATGCAGAATTGTTTATAAACTTTGTGTGACAGTAGTTTGGGTCAATGTCATTGAATTCGTTGACAAAATATATAAAATTATAGTTGGCGGATTACGTTATCCAGCCTGGCATTTTTTTTTCAAAAAGAGTCATTCTAAAATCCAACAAAATAAATTCACAGAGACTCACCTGTTTGGCATCAAATGAAAATTAAGGCAGAAAGTATAGTTTTCCATATAGATACACAATTGTTATCACAAAGTAACAAATGAAATATAATTACAAGTGTACACTATATATTGAGTAATCATTCTATCGCATTTCGAAATGAAAAAGTGCTACATGTGATACATGCTAGTTTGAGGGAATCCGGTGTAGACTTATAAATAAGCCCGATAACACAGTAGAAAGCTTGGTCTATTAGCTTTCTACTGTGCCGATAACGACGACAACGCGGCAACTGATAACTGATCGCATTCTACCTTACTTAGTGACAGAATGGTTGGATTTGTCGAAGGATTGGGCGTATTAGTGAAATATTTATTTATATCGCGTATATAAAGCAGTGGCATAAGTATAGTTTAAGTAAACGATATAGTGAACCTACCTTCCAACAGCTCCCCTTTAAAAATATAGTTAGGGAGCTAACTAATTTCGTTATTCAATAATCATTTCTGACCAAATAAGAATAATAATAATTATAT
>WOGP01005034.1:0-13480 GCA_015342065.1 Leptinotarsa undecemlineata
ACAGCTGTCAAGCGTTAAGGAGCAGCCGCTTTCACAGAGCTTCAACTGTCGCGCGCTACACTTCAATTGACCAATGAGAAACGTTTACTTCAACACTTCACTTCCCCATTTATCTGTTGCCAGGATTTGTCGTTTTGTAATTGAATAATTTCAAATACAAAAAGAAAAATAGGATGAAAGTAAACCGATTTATTAATGCACTGCATTCATTTATCGGACCATTCGAATTTTTTTGTCGTTTCCAATAGTTGGAGCAATTCATCAAAATCTTGGCGATGAGTCCAAGAACTGGTCATCAGGGTTATATACATTTGTTTATGCATTCGATTGAAATATATTTTTATTTTCAATAATATTGAATTATTTGAACACGTTATCATAAGATAATTCAAAATTCCAGTAATATACTTTATAGAATATTTCGAAATATACCCTGGGGATGTATTCCAAAAATATACCATATGGTTCATTCGATCGACAATATTCTCAAAATATTCACGGGAGAATAATCCGTTTATAGACATTCTATGCACATTCTTTCAGGAATAATCCTGCCATTTCACTCAATCATATTCTATGAATATGCTTGATAATTCTATGGATAATTGGAATATATACGTTCGATATATAATATAGGGGGAATATTCCAGGAATATCTGGTGGTGTGTGGATATGAAGTTGTTGAATCCAATGTCAATACTCAGACTAATTGTTACTTTTTGCAGATTGACAAGATAATATAACCTAACTATACATCTTTTCCTGCATTGCTACGGAAATATTTGTATTCTGTTTCATATACTCGGAATATCCTATTGAGATTTTTCATAAAGTACTTTTTCTGAGAATTTAAAAGAAAAATTCGAATTTTATTTGAGGAATTCGTGAAGTTCGAACTCAGAATCCAAGTCACGCACTACTATTAGCGAAGTGTTTCCAAAGAATGTTTGAACTTTGGCTTTCATTTCCCAACTGAAGATGTTTTTTTAATTATTCATCTCCATTATTCAGTAATTTGTTCTCTGGAGATTTCATGAGTTTGCTTGAGTTGGAATTCCTTCCACTGAAACCGGTGATTGAGCCTGCATTATTCAGAATGTAACCTTGCTTCCAAAGAAAAATGGCCTGATTATGGGCTTGAAATACGAGATAAAATGATAACTTGTAGAGATGGAAATAAAATATATTATTTATTGTTCAAAAAACGAGATTTTCAATTGTAGAAGAAGAAGTACTAGCTAACCGGATAGCAGAGTATATATGCCTACATTTTTATCTGTTATAATGTCATTTCAGGTTGTGAATAATGAAAATGATCTCAGATGGAATTTGCTGAAACAAAAGTATATTCAACACCAACATTTTTTTATTTCAAAACAGTACCCATTAAGTTAGTACCCATCTACCCAAGAGGAAGATTAAACTGCTTAAAATTCTTCTTGAAGATGAAAACATGGTAATCGAAACACGTGTCGAGGTACTGAAATAACGGTTTGTTGTTGGGAAAAAACTCCAGTAATATTGAAGTACTTGTAATCTCTAATGATAGACAGCCCTTTTTCGACATACTATCTACAGGGTAAATCAAAATAATTTATTTCTTTTCTCTTGACATCAAGCTGTCAAATTCAAATGCATACCAAAAATTCTTGAGCCCAGTGATCAATATTATCTACCTCTATATATCCAGTTGAGCTCATTGTGCTAATGGGAGTGTAAACTTTTTTAGAAAATCTGAGGGATATTTATAAAATCTGGGACTTGTTGGAAGAATTTGCTCTGCTTCAAGCATTCAAATGAATTCCTTTCTATAGGTGCAGATTTTTTCAGAATATCTTACTTAGTCATCTGTATGGCTACCCAAAATCCACAAGAAAGGTGTTATCCTTATACCGATCATAATCAGAGATTCAGCTACTCAAAAATCAAACAGATTTTCACTTCCAATTATACAACCACTACATAAAAACTGTATCTTTTGTTTGTGAAGAATTCAAGGTATTTTGTCGAATTAGTAGAGGCAATCGAAGTCACGGAGCAAAACCAATTAATCACCTTCGACGTGAAAAACCTTTACAGCAACGTTCCTTCCGAAAAAATCACTACAAATCACTAGCTATCTGAAAAGGAACGAAGAACATACTCATCTATAGAAGTAATCATTGTATTACTGAGAGGATGTGTAGGGAACAGTTATTTCAACCAAAGGACGAATTCTTCTATATATGGTGTGGTTTGAAACTTTGTCCATTGAAGAAGTCCAGAGTCTAGTTGAAATACGTTGACAACATCTTTATAGTATGGAACTATGGGAATTCAGAACTAGATAATTTTCTGAGGCACATCAACAGCGTGAAACCGCCACAATTGAAAAGGAAGTCCACTACGAATTGCCATTCTTAGACGTATTAGTGAAGAGGACCAAAAACCACTCATAAGAGACAATATCTGAATCACGAATTCAACCATCATAAATCTGGTTCTGTATTATTGAGGAAGGTTTTGAGGAGGAACTAGGCATCATCAAAAAATGTTTTCGACGGAATGGTTATTCGAAAGTGATGGCGGAACAGATTTTGGCCGCAAGACAACAAAAACCTCATAAATAAGAGATACTGTCACTACCAGTACTCACCCTTTCCTGCGTCAGAAGATTGTCAGAAGAGATAAGAAGAATTGGGTCTAAGTACAAACCTCAGAACATGCTTCGAATCCTGAAACACCCGAAGCAGCCTCACGAAAACCATCAAACGCGGACTGCGATTCCAAAGTTGCATTTACCGGATATCCTGTGAGTGCGAAAAATCTTATATCGGTGAAACTAAGAGGCCATTGAAAATCTGCATTGTCAAGCAAAAGAGAAACTATCAATTCGGGATTAGTAGAGCGTATTTGAACTCATTAACATAACTTCAAATAGTCCCAAGCTGATATTATCCACAGGGAGCAATACTGGTTCGAGATGAAGTTCATAGAAGCTACATATGTATGTACTGTCCAACGACAGATTTAGCCAAGCTGGCATAGAGATACGCAACATATAGAAACCTGTAATAAAGCAGTAAAAGGTCAACTCCGGCTAAGCCGGTGAAGCGAAGAGAGAAAAGAGGGGATAGGTGAATGCGTTCGAATGACCTATAAGTCATTTTTGCTCATTTCGATTTTTGTTTTTATTTTATTTTCATTTATTTCTATTCTGTGAACATTTTCATCTTTTATCTTGATTGTTTCTTTCGTTTTATTGTATTTTCCTTATTTTTGCTATTCATTTTTAATTTTATTTGTTTTTTCAGAAATTTTAAATCCATATTTGAATCATATTAGACAATGGAAGTCCGAACTAGTAAAATTCACAATGAAACTTTGTCAACTAATTACTTAAAACAAACTACTACTCTACAACTATTGATTGGTTTATATCCTTTTGTGTCTATAAGTAGCATTAATAGATAAAATCTATGGAAAAGAAATCCAAAAATGTTTTCACTACATTAGGTATCACAAACTGATATCACAAATGATATCTATACTTTTGTTTTAAGGTGATTGACAATGTTTCATGACGAATTTTACTAGTTCGGACTTCCATTTTCTAATATACAAAATTATTTGAAATCCCTGAAACAACTAGAAAAAAAGAAGAATAAAAAATTACTGTAAATAACAATTATATTACGCAAAAAAAACTTGAAATGAAATAATAGTGAAATAAAATACAAGTAAAAATAAAACAATTGAACAAAATATAAAAATGAAGAAATACAAAATGAAAATAAAGATAAAAATGAAAAAGTTGAAAGATTCCAATTCAAGTTAGTTCAAGACGTTTCGACTGTTAGTATCCACAATCGTCTTCGGGTGATGACTGGACTGATTCCTCCGAGAGATGACTATTTATGGGTCTTTCGAGTACTTTTACTTATCCCCGCTTTCCATTTTTTCCGCTTCACTGGTCCAGTGGGAGATGACCGTTTGGCGGGAGTTGGCCATTTCTCGCTTGATGATGGGTTTCCATATGTTGCGTATTTCTACGCTGGTTTGGCTGAATACGTTGTTGGATAACATGTATGCGGCTGAATTTTCTCCTAAACCAATGTTCCTCTCTGCGTAAGATCACAGCTTGGGACCAGTCGATGTTGTGTTGATGGGTCCAAAGATGGTGTGCTATTCCAGATTTGCTGGTTTTCCCTCTCTGTGTGTGTTTCTGGTGTTCGGCAATGCGAAGATTCCAACCAGTATAGGATTTTCCGCACTGACAGGGTATCCGGTAAATGCAATTCTTGGGATCGCAGTCCTCGTTTGGTGGTCTGGTTTTCGTGAGGCTGCTCGGATAGTGTCACCGGATCTAAAACAGGCTCTGATGTTGTACTTGGAATCAGTTCTGCCTAACCTCTCCGATAATCTCCTGATGTAGAGAAGTGCAAGCACTGGTTGTAACGGTTCTCTTCTTTGCTAGGCTCCTACTGTCTTTTAGCCAAAATATTTTCTACCATCGCTTTGGAGTATCCATTCCATTGAAGATCATTTTTGATGATGTCTAGTTCCTTCTCGAGATCTTCCTTCGTGTTACAGAGTTCGAAAGCACGGTTTAATAGATTATTGATGATTCCTCTTTCAGTTTATTGATGGTGGTTGAATTCGTGGTTCAGATACTGTCCTGTGTGAGTGGGTTTTTGGTATACAGTTGTTTCCCACTCAGTGTCGGTCACCTTCACCAAAACATCTAAGATTGGCAATTCGTTGTGGATTTCCTTCTCCATTGTAAAAGTGATGGAAGGTATCACACTGTTGATGTGTTTCAGGAAGGCGTCTAGTTCAGTATTCCCATAATTCCATATTATAAAGGTGTCGTCAACACATCTCAACCAGACTCGAGGCTTCTTGTGGGCTTTTTCAATGGCCAGAGTTTCAAACCAATCCATATATATGTTGGCTATGACTGGTGAAAGTGGCGAAACCATTGGCAGTCCCTCATCATGTATAAAGGGTTCGTCCTTCAGTTGGAAATAACAGTTCCATATACAGCATCCTAGTAGTTACATAATTACTTCTATAGATAGATTTGTTCTCTCTTTCAGGTTCCCGTCTTCGGATAGCTTTCTATGTATGATTTGGATTGCTTTTTCGACCGGAACGATGATGTAAAGACTTTCCACGTTGAAACTAATCAGTTGATATTTCTGTGTGACTTCGATTGTCCCTAGTAATTCGAGAAAAATACCTTGAATTCTTCACAAAAGGCGATGTTTTTTCTTGTAATGGTTGTTTTATGGAAAGTACACCTTTTTATTTTTATCTCCATTTTCATTTTGTATTTCTTTACTTTTATTTTTTGTTCAATTGTTTCATTTTTACTTTTATTTTATTTCACTAATATTTCATTTTTCTTTTTTGCTTAATATAATTGTTATTCACAGTTATTTTCAATTTTTTTTTTGTTATTTCAGGGATTTCAAATTATTTCATATATTAGACAATGGAAGTCCGAACTAGTGAAATTCATATCTATACTTCCTTTCCGAATAACTAATATAGAATTTAGTTTCACGTAATTTCTACTGAGGTGTATCAAACTCCCCCATCTCAGAAACGACCTGATTCACGAGGATAAATTATAGTATTTTCTGCGTTCTAGTCACGTTCTAAATCATTTTGTCACAGAATGTGATCCAATCAGGAAAAATAATAGAGTTGCCCCATGCGCAATGGTAACTCTGACAAACGATCAGCATTTATCATGGGGACTGTTATGCAAATGAGGCGACGAGATGTTTCCAGAAAAGCCACTTCCATTTCGGAAGGACGATTTTCGTGGGTACTGTCGTGTATGGAGTGAAAGAAAATGTTTATTCGGGGATTACGGGCAATCTGAAGCTGAGGTTTGGGAACGTGAACTTGATCAGATCATTTTCATGAGTTTTCACGAAAGTTTATTGAATCTGAAAGGAACTAGCTATTTATGATATGGGTGTTGAAAGTAAGGTTTCATTTTGTGGGTGAAAAAGTATGCTACACGAGCGTAGCGAGTCGAGCAATTTCACGAACAAAATAAAACTTTATTTTAATACAAATATCATACAAAGTTTTTTATACAACTGTTCAGTTTTCATAATGATGAAAAAATTAAATATTCATATAAAAACACAGTTTGACATCTCTTGTCAGTTAACTATTTTCATGTTATCGCATTTGCTGTGAAGTGGCCGTGTCAGGTGACGCCGAATCACCTAGTTACCAATAAACAATATTGTTTGAGCTCAGGCGTTTTATTTGAAGTCACATTTTGAGTTCTCGTTAATGTTTAATGTATATAATACATTTGGAACATAATTCAATTGTGTCTATAACTATTGTTCATAATAATAGTTCCTTGAAAATTAAGTAATTACACAAATAAGAAAGAAAATTGCAATTTATATTATAATAACTGTACATGAGTGTTTAAAGCATCCTGACTGCGGTTTCAATGTCAAAAATTTTTCATCAGGTAAAGATTTTTAGTTATAGTTATTCTTATTTTATACAAAAATGTTCACATATTATAGGGAAATATAAGTCAAAACAAGAAAAAACGATATATTCCGAGAATAACAGACTTTGTTCGAAATACACATGAAAAAACCTTGAAATGGAGTCTTTTGTGCATAACCACTTTGCAAATGTTGACTTTGTATGTTTCATCGTTTTCTCTCTTGAAGAACCAACAATAATCCTCCATCACTCCTGCATCCCATGGGCTTTAGTTACTTTGCTCCATTATCACTATGTTTTGGTGGAACCATTTCCCTTTTTCGTACTGACAGCATCCAAATTTTGTAGGAAAAAATTCAAATGGGAGTGTGGATTTTAAGAGAAATGCAACATCCCATTCTGCAGTAGCTTTCAAGTAGTTCTTCTACTAGTGTTTTGTATATTTCTACTTTCTAAAAACTTCGAAACCATTTTTTTGAAAGGACTCCATGCAGCGAATTCAACATTACCTAATTTTGATCAAACTGTTGATCACTTAATAGTTTTCCAATTTGTGATCCAACAAATATACCTTCCTTGAGCTTTGCACCACTTGATTTTGGAAAGATGTGTTCAAGATATTTGAACGCATCACCTTCTTTGTGTAATACTAATTCAACACTACTCGCGTTAAACCAATATTGATGATCCGATTGTCAACCTGTTACTTTTATAGGGTTTCCGTATTATTAGTATTTTCTGGAAACTTCGAGTATCTGGAGAGAAGCGGAATTACATTTTACATGTATATTGGAAGCAGATTAAATACTGGGCAGAGCCACTGTGTTGCCAAATTTTAAACAATTTTCTCAATTCAGGGGAAAAGCAAATTTGGAATGTCGTGTTCATTAGATTTTTGTGAAAAAATCATTACTCAAAATTGTGTTCAACACTAGTGTTGAAAATATTTTTAACACGCTACTTGGTAAATTTCATCTTTCAATACTCTTGACAGCCATTTAAAATGTCACTTTTAATGACAGTTGTACAAAAAAAAATCACAGCTGCCATGATCATATCTATGCAAAAAATAAATTCCCACAAAGTGTCAAGTGTCGATACTGAAGGTTTTTCGGCTACGTATATAATAATGAATTATCAATTGAATATCGACTTTTTCAGCTCACGAAATGATTTATGAATATTATTTATAATCGATAGAGTCCACTTGTTTATCTGGGTGAAATGGTTATACGGAAGCGGGGTGCTAGTTGTAACAATTTGTGGTCTCTTGACTATGAAAGATTACTTGTTTGGTATTTAGGAAATCTAGCAGTTTAATGAAATGAGTAAAAACACTTTTGTCTAATTACCACTAGTCAATTTTATTCAATCGACTGGTTTCGGGTTTGACCTGAAGTGTTTTTTCATTTCATTTGAGTGATCATGAATTACCACAAAATAAATACACATTATCATCAATCACACATATTAAATTTAGCAGTACTATTTCAATCAACAATTATCCAACTATTGATTTCGAATAAAATTTCAATAAAACCTGTAACGACTTTCTGTAGAAACGTATTTGAAGAAAAACTGACGAGTGTTACAACAGACTTGGGGCAAATATTAGGAATTTCGAACATTTTTTTTATATAAAGATGAATCTGGTATGAAAAACTTCAGACACGCTCAAATATGTTTGAACTTTTGAGTTTAATTTTTGATCTAACAAAAAATATCAAAAACTTAACAAATAACATGTTTTTTCGTTTCTCAAACTATTTAGGAATTTTATCTCACAGCCAATAATGATCTTAACTACTTCAGTAATAAGACTTTCAAATAATTTAGCGTATTCAGCGTTATAAACCTTTGACACGTTATAACCAACTTATACTTTCAAGTTTTATTGTTGATCAAATAGAACAATATTGAAAAAAAAAAGAAAAAAGGAACTTCAGTCTCACATCTATTTTTAATAAAAAAATCTCATTTTTTTAAATAATCAACCTTTTAATTGACTTAGATGAAATATGAAATCAGTCTTCATTGGAATTACAGTTGAGACATACAAATGAGATCTCATTTCCTGTTTTACACCTTTTACATATGCCCACATCTTGCACATGATGCATCGTATCCACTTCTCTGTTGAATTTTCATAGGCTTTCCCACAAGCTGAACAAAACAATTCTTTGGGTTCAGATTCCGAATCAGACTTTGAAACTCTCTTTTTTACTTTTTCTATACCTTACCTTTCAACAATCTTTCTCTTATCGTTTTTGTCGCGATCTTTAGTCGTCGTTCTTCAGTCCTTTGTCTTGCCTTTCTAAGTCTCTTATATTTCTTTATCTTACTCAACTCTTCTTCACATAATTTTTGTTACTCGTTCTTCTCTGGCGTGTCTGTGAGAACACAGCATTTTATTTTACGTTGAGGGCGGTTGGTCAATTTTCGTGGTGGAGCTTTCGGCTAAGGTCTTATTTTAAATGAAGAGAAATCATTTTTCTTTTGAAGTCAAAAGTCGGCTCAAACTCAGATTGACCTCCAGGTGAATCTGTTGTGAGTAAAGTTCAACAAAAAAGTATTCAAAACATGAAAAGAACTAATTAATAAATACTACTACTTTGAAAGTAGAAGCCAATATATGATCTCTACTAATATTCTTATGAATGAAATGTTTCGACTTTGAGTGCTTTCCAAAGGTTTCAAAATATGGAATAATGAAACCACTGTATGAAAATGGTAGAGATTGTGGTTATGGATCAATTTCCTTACTTTCCAATTATTTGAAGATTTTCGAATTTTGAAAATTATTAAATATTAGACTGCCTAATTTTCTGAAGGGATTCAATATATTGTCAGAACGGCTGCAAAGAGAACAGATCAACCGAGGACGTCATTTATAAACTAATTTCAATCATGTATACTGCTTTAGATGGGATCATACCGATACTTAAAATAGACTTCTCAAGAGCTTTTGACACCCTGCGTCACAAAAATCGATTGAGAGAACTGAACAATATCGGCATCCGAGAAAAGACGTATGACCTTCTGTCCAGTTACTTATCAAAGAACGAACAAAGTGCAGAAATTGTTTGTGTTCTGAGTATGCCCAGAACTGTGACTCGGTGTGTTCCTCAAGGTACTGTTCTGAAGCCACTGTGTGTTTTGCTACACAATAGCTTTTCCGGCATGTAAAAACACGAAGAAACTATTGTTCAGCGGAATACGTGTTTTCTCAAACAGTTTAGTGAAAAAATAACGTGTTTTTTGATTTGATGGATAGTTACTGATTTATAATGGCGTTAGTTTCTCCAGTGCACGTAAAAAATATTGATGAAGGTTTTTCCGGAGACAAAACGCTGTAATAAGAATCAGTGAATGCCACTACAACTTGGACAGTGGCTATATGTGTTTTGTTTTTCAAAAGAATGAAATGAAATTAAACAAATTTCGGTTCTCTACGTCTTTTACCTTAATTTACTTTGTATCATCCTCGGTTTCTTATTTTGTCATCTTCACGTTCAACCTCATAATGTTGGTGAATCTATGTGGAAATTTGATATTTCAGTTCATTCGAATAGTATTCAGCTGGAAAACTACGGAATATTTGCATGAATTCTGAAATTAAAAAATGTTTCTCTGAAAATATTCTCACACCCTCGCAATCACAATCGTAATATTTATAAGTTGATCATTATGTACCTCATCATTATTGACACCTTTTAAAGTGACCATAAAAACTCAAATATAATTGATACTAGTTTCCTATAGATATTTCTACGTAGTGAATATTCATTGAGAAATAAAAAATATAGACTTCAGTCATTTTGAATAAATAACCGATATTATCCAGATTGGCTTCCATTATAATTTGTTCATAAATATGGACAAACCTTAACGATATCATATATTCTAATAGGTATTCAATTAACTTCACGTAATATTACCGAACTCCCAGTGGGAACTCGAATGAATTGAGACTTAAAGTGGTTATATCATGACTATAGCACAAGTCTCGTCGACAAATTCTTGTTCCATGAAATACCGGCAACTATTTGAGATGAAATAATACCGGAACAAAGATCTGTAGGAAAATCAAAGTTGATCGTTATATCTTGACTTGAATTTTAAATTACTATACTAGACATCCCATTCTTTTGGCTTCAATGATCATTTCATCTGGCGAAAATCTCCTTCAAAAAATTCCAAGTAACGGAAGTTTCATGGAAACGAACTTTTCTTAAACATTGCTTCAAAAATATCCTCATAAAAAACTGTCTTTCTAGGTGGTAGATTTGATTTTGAAGTTTCACAAATATGAGGTACGCTTTCAGAGGAAAACCACCTCTTAGACATAAACCATGTTGTAGATTCGTGGTGGAACAGACAATTATAGATTTACTTACTATTTCTTTTCTCAAAGTCATTTTCAATTTGATGAGAAGTGCTGCCGCAAAGTGCTGATAATGGGAAACCTGTTGAGTCATTTGCTAGCTGATTTTTTTCCATGACCTCAAGAATGAAATTTATAATGGTCAATTGATCAATAGATATACTGGTATACATGATATTTTAGTCTGTTTCACTGGTACAAATAGGCAATTGGGCAAGTTTATCGAAGATGTTGATTTCAATCACCCATCAATTGAATTCACCACCTAAGATATGTAATAACACTTTCAAAATACAAATCATGAAATAATAAAACAACAACAAAAATTGGCGCTCCGGGGCTACTTCATTAATTCCAGTTGCGCATTTGCTTTTTCAGCTGCAGAAAAACCCGGAAAAACCTGCAGCACCATATCATCTGAAGATCGTGATCTGCCAACATCCTCTCTCTATATAGAGTGCCTCCAGAGGCTCCAATAAATTCAATACATTACTAGAACACTTAGTGACACCAAAAGACGTCGTCACACTCAAATATTTCGACAGTAGCCTACTGATAGTTAGGATCAAACAGATTGTATATTAGCTTATACTAAATGAAGGAATTAATAGTATGTGCCACAATAAATCCTCGCGGGTTAGATTCAGCTACCTAGCTATCTCATTCAAGGGTTATATCTACCGCAAGAAGGAAATTGAATCATGGAATAGTCCTCAAAACCGTATCTCTGGAAAATCAATTGACGTGCTTCGCTTTTCCATATCATTTTCCGAAATAAAAAAATGAGAGTAGAAACTTTCCAAACTATCTTGGATGAAATTAGTATATGTCTTGCTGAATGAGGTCATCGGAATCATTTGAAACTACAACTGAATTGGAAAATGTCTTTTCATTCATTACACTTCTCAACCACCATATTCGAGTGACGAAGACAAATTTTCCAATCTTCTTTAATATTGGATGGAAAATGTCGTATAATCTGAAGCTGGCAATGACAGGCAAATAATGGGAGTATCAGTGCTCGAAGGAGTTATCAATTGGCTGTCAAAATGTAATTGGCTGAGTTAACTTAGGGCAAATGCGAAGGTGAAGAAATCATTGTCGAGAAATTAGTTGAAGCGACGCATCTGGTTCGTTCGATGATTGATTTCATAAAGAGATAACAATCAGTCCAGCCGAATACTAACAACTTCAGCTGAGCACTTCTATAATCACCAGAATAGAACAATATTTCCTTATGAGAACCTCCACAGAGGTGGAGCGATTATTAAACTTCAGTAATGAGTACTTTTGAAAACATCAGATTTTCCTGGAGAATCGATTGTTGCCGGTGAAATAGGATGAATATTTTTGGAAAAGAAGATATTTGACTCTCTACACACCAATCTTTATACAAAAAAATGTGGAAATTTTTCAAAGAAGAAGAAAGAGAAAAGAAGATTCATTCAATTTCAGAAAATGAACTCCATACAAAGATGTGTAGATGCAAATAAGAAACTTTAAGACACAAACTGAAAGAAAAAGCCTTGTCGAAAAGTTTCCATTTAGTGAATGGAAGAGGAGAAATGTCACTTACATGGAATACTATCATCCTCAGATGTGCACCAGTTTCATTTACTATATTGTGTAGCAAACCTGTGAATTATATCTGATTTAATTCCATATCGAATGTTTGGAATGAAAACTGAATACGAAAAACGGTTGTTTGTATAATTCAGTGTTTATATTTATTTTCAAAGTATATTTTTTCGTGTTTAAGTGAAAGTGTATGTTTTGAGAATGGTTTTTTTTTTCAAATTTGTATCTGAATGTTACTTCATTGCATGATCTGCATGTATTGATTTGATTTTTTGAAACTTTTTCGAGGAGATTCTTACTATGTTTGTATAAAGATGAAGAGGAGAGAGAGCCAAAACCTTCCTTTCCCAAAAATCCATTTCTCCTGAAATTCACTCCTTTCAATTTGTCTGTCTCCACACATTTGCAATTCAAAACCTATTCTTGATTTCCTAGATGCAATTCAGTGAACCTGTCGCTAGACTTCAAGACTGGGAAGTTAACAGGTGCCACACTCTGTTGTTGTTCACCATTTATGTCAATGATATATTTCATTACTTGTTTCCAGATATGTGTATTGCATTTGCTGACGACACTTCATTAATATATTCGTATTATAGTCGACTTGTACTCAATGAACTTATGCAACTACTGCCTCTAGAGCAGAACTGTGGTTTAGGATAAATGAACTCAAAATGAACAATAATAAGACCCAGCACATCATATTCTCCTCTGATAAAAATATTACGAATGGATCCACTGCTAATCTTCTGGGGATAACTCTCGATGAGGAATTAAAGTGGAATAGCCACATAAATCATCTATGCAATAAACTGTCTAGCCAACAATTTTTGCTGCGTGAACTGAAAAATGTTGTGAACAAAGATGTGCTATTGACTACATACCACTCCCTCTTCCATTCGCATAAAAGCTATGGTACCATTTCAGGAGGATGTTCTAGTCAGACAACAAGAGTATTCAAATTGTAAAAAATGGCATTGAGAATAATTGAAGGTAAGCGCTACGATCAACATTGTAGGCCACTTTTGATAAAAAATCGATTAATGC
>WOGP01005035.1:1449-13480 GCA_015342065.1 Leptinotarsa undecemlineata
GCTTCGGATTTTTGTAGGACCTTCTTGGCGTTCTGTTCAAAATGAACAAAATACCGGAGAGTGGATCCCAACTGAGTTTTTTGTATGTAAAGTAATAAAAAAACTTTATTTTGATATTTTCACTAGTTTCACAAAAGCGCAACACATGTTTTGCCATACACTAGTTTTTTTGGGCGTGTGTTTTTTGTATGTGCCTGAATCGTAATAAGGCGACAATTTTCTCACATTATAATACTTGGTTTTCATCACGACGGTGGCATTTCCTTTGCCAGCAGGTAATACCAAAATATTCCCATCATTATTGAGATTTTTCAGCACCTTTCATTCCCGTCATATTGTGTTGGCCTTGGGTGGCTTTGTTTATACTGTATCATGAATTTCAAACCTTTTCATAATTTCAACAATGTGTATTCTCATATCCTATTCAGGTAAAAAAGGGAAGTTGCTTATACAGACCAACCCTAAAATCATATACCATACCTCAAATTTGATTTGATTTGTAGAGAGTGAATATTCGTTGTCTGCTTCTTAGTGAGGATATGTTTTAATTATCAAATGGATAATTTTGTGAGTTGAAATTCTGTATTACTTTTTCTTAGTAAGTTTCCTCACAATGTTAATTTGTTGTTTTTTTTTAGTGGATAACCGAAAACTTAAACCTATGTCTTTTTAGTATTTCTATTAAATTAAATAAGATAATGTATTTCATTACATACCACAATAAGGCAAGTGCCTTAAAGCATCTGATATCTCCCATTGGGGATGACACTGTTCCATGTAAGTGAAATTTTACCTTTTTCGTATACTATATTGTGTAGCAATCCTGTGAATGCTATCTAATTCAATTCCATAAAGAATGTTTCAGTATAAACTGAATAGGAAAAGTGTTTTTTTGTCTAATTGAATGTTATATAAAAGTAGTTGTTTCGAGAGGGCTTTTTTTGTTCAGTTACTGTCTGAAAGTTACTTCTTTGTAGATTCTCAAATTCTTTTGTATGAAGATGGAAAATTAGAAATCCAAAACCTTTCTTTCCTAAGAATCACCTATTTTACAAAACAATATGAATTCATTCATAAGCGCAATGCATCAGGTTAACAAATTAACAAAATTTCGTAAATTGATCTACATGCTAAGTAATAAGTAAATTATTCGTACAAATGTTTCATGTAAATTCTGCTTGAACTGGAGCAGACTACCTGCATTTTTTACATTATCACAAAGACTTTTGAAGTGTTAGAAACCTTTGAAAATAATAGTTTTTGTGTTGAACGACGTAACCTGACTAACTATATGAATCTGTTGTATGTTTTTTGTATAGTATTTGTGATTTTAATCATTATAAATAACATACTCAATAAAATAAGTTGGTAAGATTTTTTCAGGATTTTATTTTTCATATACATAAAATTACCATTGAAATGAATTGAATTATCCGACATAAATCCTAAATACTTGAATTAATTTACAATTTCAATCATTTCATCATCGATCTTACTATCCTCGTTAACATTTATATTTTTAAAACTATATTGTGTTTTAATAATAATTGCTTAAGTTTTGGAGATGTTAAATTTCAGTTTGTTCATCACTAAATACCGAGATATTTCACATATACTCACAAGAGTATGGCCAGCGAATAAATGTAAACAATCAGAATCATGATGGTGTTCTATATCATTTGAATGAACTTAAAATAACAATGGTCTCAGAATAGATCTCTGTGGTATTTCACAACTCGTATTCAATTCAGATAAATATTTTTGTAACATGTTCCCTCTGATAGATAGTTACTGCGCCAACTTACTACATTGCTCCTCACTCCATAACGGTACAGTTTTTCCAATAAAATATGATTCACTGTCTCAAATATTCCTTAGGTCCAAAAACACTGGATACTTGTCCCCACCAATGTTATTTTTCCATTCAGTAACAGTCAATTGTATTGCTGATCCACAAAAGTTTTTGGATCTGAAGCCAGAATAATTAACGAAAAATAAATTATTTCTAGTAAAGTGATTTGAAAGTTGTTGGTAAACTACCATCTTCAAAAGTTTTCCAGCGCTAGGAAAAGTATTGATGGGAATTTAGAGCATTCAATTGTATTTACGACTTTTTGTATTGGCGTTATTGTGGTTGTTTTTAATGCGTCTGAAAATATGCCAGTTTCTTATGATGTGTTTATAATATGGCATCAGATATGCCCCATATGTAGCAGAGAACATAATATGTGCCTGCCACACCGTGGTTTGGATTAGGTGTTCAGCATTTTTACGAGTCCCAACGTTGCCAGCTAAGCTAAAAGATCACTCACGAAATTGAAAATTTGGTGTCATTAAGAAGCTGGATTTATTTGGGAGAGTTGATTAGGTGTGAGTCTCAATAAATTTCCGCTTGTTGCTGTGGGGGGTTGAATAGAACCCCTCACTTTGGACCCACCTGCATATCCTAAAATCAGCGGACTGTGAGAATATGAATTTATCCAGTGTTTCAGCTACATCAACGACTTCAAATCACTTTTGATACAATAGTAATAATGGTCAGCTTGAATTTCATACTGAAATTCAAACTGACCAGTAACCGATTTATTTTTTGCGCAAGGGTCCCTTTATATAGAAAAATACTAACAATATCTGTTATCTGTTTTCAACATTACTTGTTTACCAAAAGTAAAAGTATATAAAAAAATACAATCCATCATTTCATTCATAGACAATATGTATCAAAAGAATTTATTGACTAGTTATACTCTTCAAAGATTCATATGTAGTACCTTTTTAGGATTAATTTTTGGGTTTGTCTTTTATTACACTTCTGCAAATTCCCTATTGATATAGAGTTATTAGTTTTTCACATTGTAGAAGGTTAAAAAGCGAAAAAACATCAAGAAGCATTGACACCTCAAAGGTGAATTGTAATTTAGAAACAAAAGTTTTGCAGTTTTTTTATAAATATTAAAACTCCGGTAAATAACTTGCTGAGGCAGATGCGGATATACGTTTTAGGCGGAGGTGAGGTTCTATAACAAGCTTGAATTTAGATCTTTAAAAATTTTCACTTTTCCGTTTTTGAAAAATCGTCATTTCACTAGTTTGAATAATTTAAATATTTGTGCGCCAATACGCCCTAGAGATGACAACTGAGCAACCTTCTTCTTATGTCACTCTTTCTGTATTAAATTTCAATGAAAGGTAAAACTGGAATCTCTATCGTAGAATAAATCCAAAACAAGCACTTTTCCCAATCACCAGAAATGCAATACTCTTCTTGACGCGCGTTTCACCCCAAACAAGTTGGCGTCTTCAGGAGATGAAAAAGACTAATTCTGAACTCTAAAACACTTTCACTTTCCGATACAAATCAATGATTTCGGGAGGAAATTAGCCGTAAATTTTATAGTAAAAGTTCCCACTAATTTCAACAGAGTGTTCATAAAAAAGAATACAATGGGCTTGTAATTAGACCTATGTCAGTGTTTATAGTTCACACGCTACACTTAGGTATTTCCAGACTTTCATAAGCATCCAAAAATCTAGTGTCATGTACCGATCTCAACAATTTCAGGCAGCTTTTATTCATTCTATGGCCGGTCTCTCAGGGGTTACTTCAACAAATTTTAGGTTACCTTAAAGACAAGATGTTGAAAAATGAAAAGTTGGAGATATATGAAATAAGCTGTGAGGATTGTGACAAAAAATATATAGGTCGAACTAAGCGAGCCACCAAAACTCGTTTCAAAGAATACTCAGCCCATATCTCATTTCAAAGACCAGATAAATATAGTGTTACTCAAAACGCCTAGAAGAACAGCTCTAGAATAAATAAAAACTGTCTGAAATTGTTAAGTACATGTACACTAGATTTTTCAATGCTTTCAAAAATATGGAAATAGCGAAGTGTTGCATGAGAGCTATGAACAGTGACAAGGGTCCCATTCCAAGCAACCTGTGTTCCTTTACGAAATAATTTCCGCCCGGTATCTTAGATGTGTATATCCTGTTAGATATGAAATGAGATTGGGTAAAATGCTTGTTTTGGATATGAAATTTTGTTTGAGAATTTTATTTTTTTCAAATCACTCTTTCAAAATTTATAAATTTTGTTTGAATGAATGATATATGGAACAAAATTATTTACAACAAAATGTCCACCAAATTCAAATGCCATTTGTGATTCAACTATAGCAAAAAAAGTTTTGATGTTTGGGTTCATTATGAATACAAAAAAGTAAAAAATCATCTAAATGCACCTTTTTGTAGTCAGATTATCTTTCATTATACAACTATACATGGTTTTCAGTAGTCTTCTTTTCCATTGTTATAGAAATTACTACAGAATTGTTATAAAGGCCAAAAATCTCTTATCTCGATCCTGTATAAATTCTAATAATTGTATTATGTATAAATAACTGCTATTCAGGAAATAATTTTTTCTATGATATAATAGAGCCAAAGCAGTCTTTCGAGTATTTGTAATCATGCCACTTCTACCAGGGTTCGAAGGAGAAGTTGGGGGTGCCTCAGGAACATCTTTACATGCCATCACTCACTGGAATTATGCTTCAATATCCCAGTAAGTTGTTTGGACAGATATAATCATTTCTAACTATAATAAATCTTGATTTATTTGATTACTTCCTTCCTTTCTTTGGAAGATTCCCTTATCCTTTTTTTTGTATCAAAATGGAGTAGTAGAAAGCCAAAAACTTTCTTTCCCAAAAATAAATCTCTATTTACACAATTGATATTCCTCTTTTATTCCCCTTATATTCCTCTTTTATTCCCCTTATATTACTTTTGCATTAGTTTTTTTTGACCCCATTTATATTTCTAGAGGCAAGGACGCCATTTTGAATAGGTTGAAAGAAGCAGGCATTGAAGACCCTTCAGAATATATCACGTTTTATGGTTTGAGAAATCATTCTACAATGAATTCAGAACCCATCACCGAATTGATTTATGTCCACTCTAAACTAATGATTGTCGATGACAAAATTGTAATTTGTGGTTCTGCCAACATCAATGACAGATCCATGATCGGCAAGAGGGATTCTGAAGTTGCGGTTCTGATTGAGGTAACTGAATTTATGTTTATAGGTTCAATTCAAAATGTACTTCTTCCTCCAAAGAATAGTTTTTATTGACAGAGCAATATTATGAAGTATAGAAAAATATTATTACACACATTAAATACCCAAACATATAACAAAAAACCTTCCAGAATATAATTGATTCAGTTTTCGAAAACATTGCAACAATGACTCTTAATTAATTATTCAACGTTTTGATAAATTATTTTAATAACCCCCGACAAATTTCAGTTTTTTCTGATTTTCTCTACATTCAATTAACATAAATTTTAAACCTTAGTAAGAAAGTTTTATCTTTCTACTTGAAATGGAAAATAAAAGCTTTCACTTCAATTATTTTTTTAATGAATTAAAAAAACCATAATAACTTATATGAATTATAGGGTTTCACAAATATATTTTGGAAAATTTTAATACAAACGATATTGAAACTTGAAAATAATGAAATTTATTAAATATCAAGACTAGGAAAATTTGTAGATTACCCAGTTTATGACCATTGAAAACCTTTACCGCTATTAGAAAAGATAATGGTACTATTTTATTTTTCACGGAATATCAGTTCGATTTTTTGATTTCAACTCTATTTTTTTGGTTCTCCTGCTATTTCGTGAAACTATTATCAGATTCTCAATCAGAAAGAACTGTTATTTTTCCTTCATGACCTTTGTACTTTGTGGCAATAAAGAATTATAATTATTATTGAATCCAGGATGAAACTTTCGAAGATGGCTTAATGGACGGCAAAGCCTTTCCTTCTGGAAAATTCGCTGGTAGTCTTAGAAAATACCTTTTCAAAGAACACTTGGGCACTCTTGATCAACAAAATGATGCCTTCAACTTTGATATTACAGATCCGATTTCCAATTATTTCTACAGAGATATTTGGTATAAGACAGCAAGCTTGAATACTGAATTCTATGAAAAAGTATTTCATTGTTTGCCAACAGACAGCGTACAGACATTTGCAGACTTAAGGAAAAACCATGATGAAAAACCTCTTTGGGTCGATGAGTTCTCCAGAGCAGAAAAAATGTTAGATAGTATACAGGTAGGTGAAAAAAAAATCTCTCTTTATTTGTGTACTAAGGAGTTAACTTGTGGTCGTTAAAAATACAAATTAATTTTTGTAATTTGGTGCCACATTGTACATGAATGTTCATTTGCTGCTCTTAATGTTTCAACAATATTGTGAGATAGAATTTCGGCTTTCAACAGAAAAGTGCAAATTTAATATCTAAAAGTAGTTCTACAAACAAAATGATTTTTTTTCAATAAGGGTACAGTTTTTCAATTGCGGTGAAAACTGCACAGGAAGACAGAAAGCGATTTCTGATTTTCAAAGCAGACTTCCATTAGGAAGTATATGTTTTTTTTCTTCTCAAAGTATTATCAATCTATTGAATTATTAGCAACGGAGATAATATAATTCTAGTACTTGAAAATGCCATTGTAACATCATAGCATTGATATCTGATTATTTGATCATAAGTTGTTTGTTTTGTGATAGATTTTAAAATTATCTATTAGAGCTTATTGTAGTTTGTGTGTTTCCAATGTAATTATAACATTCACCTTAGATGAGTGGGGTTTGAGTTTTCTTTTGATTCCAGTATGATGAGATAAACATTATAGTATATAAAATGATAACAATAACGTGTCTTCATTTTTCAAGAACAATAAATCAACATTGACAGGCACACATAACCCCTCAGTGTACAACACATTCCATAGATGACGAAGACGCCATCTATGGGATCGACAGATAACTATATGCTCGAATATCAAATATAAACGAGGCTCCCCAAGGCGGTCAGTTGGAACCAAGCTTTGACATCGACTGCCGATGAGATTCCCCCTCTGTCTTTCGTTGCATTAACTACTATTCATTAAAAAAAACAACTCAAATCTAAAAGTTACGTAGCACAAAGAAACAAAAGAAAAAGAAATTGAAAATAAAAACGAGAATCACTTCAAAGTTCGCAGTCCACATAGATGGATTTTGAAGAGTATTGACTGTGGATTTGACGAGTGGATTGACTGAGCGCTTTCAATTGAATAAGGAAGACTTTTATTAATATCAGCAGTATTATATAAAAATCATTTTTGAAATACTGCACTCTTATGTTTACTTAAAGCTGAATCTTGTTTTGCAATTATGTATATATGACCCTTTATGTATATAAGGTAAGTAGCTGAGTTTATTTTGATTAGACGCGACATATGTAGTTTTTTTTTTTTTTTAATTTTTGGGATATTATTTTTTTGGGATAGAAAGGTTTCTGATTTCTACTTCTACATCTTTATATAAAAAAAATGTATTGAGATGAAGAAGTAGAAAGCCAAAGATTTTTTTACCAATTTTTGTTGTATTTTGATTCATCAAACATATGATCAACTTTACGAATGCTATAACACTCCCCTATTCACTAGTAACACTACTATATTCACTGATTCTGATATGTTTGTAGGTTAAACTGATCTTTGGTCTGATCTAGATGTTTTCCCTTTATTAATTTGTGATCATGTTTTTAATTTTTTTTACAGGGTCATCTGGTTCTCCTACCATTACATTTCCTGTCGAAGGAAATATTAACCCCAGCAGTAAGTTCAGTTGAAGGGATGATGCCTACTTCACTTTGGACTTGAAAAGTTGTGTTAAGAATTTTTTTGAATAGTCCATTTCAATCATGCCCTTTGATTAACTATTTAATTGAAAGCAAAAGTAAAACTTGCATATGCTCAGATTTAGTCAAAACAATACAAATACTCATAATTTGAGTAAATCGGAAACTTAAAATGTAGGTATTTTTCAACAAATATACTATTGATTGAGAATATACCAACATTTTATCAGAGAATGAATTAAATAAAAGAAATGTCCATTTTACCGCAGTGCTATTGTTTGAGAACCAACATCATAAATCCTGAACGACTTTATATTGTTATTTTTGTTTTTGCAAAAATATTTTTATTTATAAATAACTATTAATCAATTTAAGTAAATTAAGAGGAATATAAAAGGATTTTTCAATTGCTTGTGATTTTAAAAACTTTTCAAACTAGTGTACAATCTTTTAATATTTCTATTTGAAGAAAATCTTACAACAATGTCTCTGATAAAATTAGAAAAAAAAACCTTTCATGAATTTCACAAATCATTACGATCATTAATTGTTCATAGTTTTTTATGGAATCTGGGAAGTAAACAGTATAGGTATTGATGATCTTGGTTCTCAAAATGGTACAATATTTTTTGTATTCATTGTGTTTTATCTTTTTTTTAACTAATGAATTCCAGAATCTGTACTTAACATGTAGTGTCTCAGAATGAATAACACTGATTTCTTTATTTTTTGAATAGAGGTCAATTCGAAACATACTTTAATTGATATGAAATTCTCAGTAAAATTCAAAGGCAAAAGATTGTATTTCAGATCATCTTAATGAACACCCCAAATTTCCTTAAAACAAATTACGAAGTCACAAAACTATTAAGTTTTTTCTGAATTAATCTTGTATCGTTCTTTTGAAAGATGTTTGAATCAAAATTTATTTTCTGGAATTAAGAAATGTTTAGAATACCACAAAAAACTAATTGTGGAATAATAACTTTTACTACAAAAATTTAAGTTGGTAACAAAATATAGTCACGTGAGCTTTACTGAACTATCACAATAGTTCAAATATTGAAACAAAAATTAAAATTAGGAGTAGTTTTGTCTTTTTATAAAAGCAGATTTTTTATTAATACTGTTCCATATTTTATTACTACTTGATTGACGCTTTTTATATAGAAATTGAAATATCCTGGAAACTAACACAACTTCTATAAGTTACATTTATTGTTTATTATGAATTTTCTACAAAAAAGTTTCTGAACTGCAGTTGATGTTGCCCTCCTCTGGATAACATAAACAATTGTTATGATAATGCTTTATAACGTTCAAAACAACCACTGCTTCTAAACACTAGAAATGCAACACTCTTCTCGACGCGCGTTCCAGAGGTGTCAGTTTTACCTTACATTTGTGGATATACTTTCTTAGAGAGTAACATGTGATTTTCTCTTCAACAGCTCGGTCTTTTCTGCTTATTCGACAACAGTATCTGTAACCATTGTGAATCCATGTCAGTACTAAGGAATTTGTTTAATTTTTGATCAGGATCGTACTTGAGAATTTCCTAGGCATGAATTTACTAATAAATTCTGAATACAGATCACACTAAATTTGTTACAAAGCATAAAATATAAAAAAAAAACTTATCGCTATCTCTATCAAACAATAAAATTTTCTACTTTATAGTAGTTTTTTTCTTTACTTAAATGTACAAATTTTTGTGTATTTCACATTGAAAATAATATAATTTTTTGAATTGACCTATGTTCAAAAATATGAAAAATTAATATTCAATCTGGAAGATACTTTGAACAAAAATTTCTGTTCCAGAAAAAGAGGATTTTAAATGTATTTATTAGCTTTATTGTAACTATAGAAAAAAAAAATATTCTCTTATATTTTTTATTACAGGGACAATAAATTTGTCAAATTCACTTTTGTGAGGAAATTTCTCAGAAATAATCTTTGCCTTCCAATACTTGTGCCTCAAAGTCAAGGATAGTTTTAGGAACATGTTATATAAGAATCTTTCTGATTTTTGACAGAAACGTCTCAAAAATGATGGCACATACAACTGTTTGACACTTGTCTTTGTGACAATTATTTATTATTCATATCAACTTTTTGTTTTTGTATTCAAGAAAAACTATGTGAGATTTTCACTAAGCAGTTTTCCTTTATTTTCAATATTCACAAAAAAGGTTTGAAGCTTTAATAACTTCTAATTATTATATGTGAGCGCTTTCGATAGCAGACTGTGCTATCATGTTCATGGCTCCACTCAAACTGAACGATTTATCTCCCTGTTTGTTTTTTTATATAAAAGAGACAATCATTAATATCCTTAAACATTTTTTTTAATCACAGGAGAGAACAAAATATAGTTTCATTTTCACCTGCTATAATTAACTAAATGTATTTATTTATAGAGCCAGGATGACTCACTTTATCAGGATTCAAAATTTGATAATTTCTCATTTTATATTAAAAAACAAATAAGGTATACTTTCAGTATTTTTTTTGTTTTCCAACATTTTCTTTGTAGACATCTAGTCTACTTAATTACATTCCCACTATTTACTAATCCTTCCTGAAACTCTCAATTAATAACAATAGGGCGTTTGATCTCACTTGATCTTATCCTAAAACTGTCCTTGAGTTTTAAAATTATGTGGTTTCAGATCACTCTCCAGAAACTACTTATCCATATTTTATAAATTTTATTTATACAATGTTTAAGATATATTTTTTATCACTGTTATATTGTTATTTAACTTTACTAGATATATTATAAATGTTGTATTGTGTTTAAATTCTTTACCGGATTTATTGTGGGAATGTTTAAAAATTTTTGTATACATTGACCTCAACAAGTTTGGTGTGAATTTCTTAAAATCACGTCAAGTGCTTCAACAGCAATAACAATTATTGTTTCCGAGGAAACAAACTGAAGTATCTGCCAAACTAGGTAGCCAAACTTGTTTTTGTTTGTATTGTAAAAAATAATTTAACCACAAATACTGTTATTATATTTTTTAGTAATCACAAAAATTAATTTTTTAAATTTTATAATTTATTAATCTTCTAAGACGTGGTCATTTCATAAAAAAAATGGTTCCACCAAAATTCAACTCCGAAATCAATATTAGGCATTTACTATTCTTAAACTGATTTGCATTTACAAAAGTATGTGGATTTACTACCATAATATTTGTTAAGAATATATGTTACCATATATAAATATAATTTGTGTTCATGTGTTGATGAGAAACATTATAAAATATCTTTTTCAGATTAGCTCTAGTTCAGTATCTATTATTTTCAATGGCGATTTCTCCACAGATTGTCCACTTTGTATTTTAATTCTACCTAGGAAGGCCATTCAAGCCTGTAATATACCGAAGTCATTCATTATGATTACCTTTTAGATATCTTCTATTAGAAAAAAATTCCTGATATTTGAAATTCACTTTCAAACTAGCATCAGATACAAATTTTATAACGGAATTTGCATTGAAAATAACATGAAATCAAGATTTCACGTGGAATTCTTTGCAATTATGAAAATTTTCGGTAGGGCATTCTAAAAGGTAATGACATGAATAATTCATTTTTTTACAATACTTTGTATCTTGTATCAATTATTGTCGAATCAACGAATTCTTGTCGAAAGTCTTCGGAAACAACCACGATTTCTTAAATTTTTTTCATCAATTATTTGAAATCAGAAATAATTCAGACACAATTATTTAAACAATGTGTTTGATATTTGAATATAAAAAATCACTTTGGCGTGGCTTTTACATTAGATACTTATGTAATACTGTGGATCCAATGTTGAAGTTGCTTTTAATGGATATAATAATGATAAGACTGAGAAATCGTAGATATATAAGTTATACTCGAATCAATAATTTAATTGAAAAATACATGCCCACTGGATACAACTAAACATTTTTTTTTAGGAGAAGTCAGAAATAAAAGAAGTTTAAGCCTTCTCTGTAAAAACTGGCTAAAAATAATATGGATTGGAGTCAAGCAGAAAGAGATGCAGATCAATCAATTGTATATTCCATGATGTAGTTGTGACAGACAATATTGATCTGTTTAGTGGTATTGATGGCTTTATCACTTGATTATAAAGAAATATTTTCAACCGCTCAAACACAATGCCTTATAACCATTTGCAAACTGTTATTTTATTTAGCTACAAACAAAGACACAGGCATTTACATTGAATTGAGTTTAATCCTTGTCTATTACATAACTGCTGGTTTTGTCATACAGAATTATTGTCAATTTGGTATATCTCTGAAAACTCTT
>WOGP01005036.1:0-13479 GCA_015342065.1 Leptinotarsa undecemlineata
CTTTCATGAAGCAATGCTGCCACCCATTTTTTTTTCAACTTCTTTGTTTCAATATAAAAACAATTCTTGAGAAACAAAAACAATTTCGTTTTTTATAGTGTCGCCTCCTGCTTGGGAGACCTTTTGTTTTTTTTTCACATATACAGACCCCTTTACGTGGTTATCCGGACCACCCCGGCCTGGATACCGGCGTGAATAAAAGGGACCCTTTATTCAACACTTTTTTTTATTGATGACACCAATTTCCTTAAGTAACATAATGGACTGACACAACACAAAAACAGAGTCCCACGATAGCACATGGCATCCGCGTACCTTCTTTGTGGGCGGACGTTATCAGCACATCCGTCCACTACCACGGCCACCACGGAACTCTAAATTTCTATCTATGGGGATACGTAAAGAGCAATGTGTACAGAACCTAACCTTCAGATTTGAATGACGATTAACGCTTGCGATAAAGTAGGTCAAGCCTGATATGTTAAATAATAGAAGACAGTTTCATTTGAGATGAGTATATTGCCAAGACGTTCGCGGTGAACATTTTGAACATCTGCTTCGTTAACATTCATAGTTCTTTTTCGTATTCGGCATTTCCTAACGTTTTACATAACATTTTAGTTTTTGAGTGGTTATTATCGAATTTCGGTAACCACATGATTTTAATTAATTTCATCTTGATTGTTGCAATAAACTTGACAGCAATGACATTTTTGAATAAAGAATGAAGAGACCTTTCAAACTATACAGGGCGTTCCAAATTCGATGGTCTATTAGACGTATCTAGAGAACAAAAAAAGATGAGAGTTTCAAATGTTGGTTACCGATGTAGATATTAGTAATCTATCGTTTGAAATTATTTTCATAACCTCATTGTTGCCACATCTAGATGTAACAGACATCAACTTGAAAATTTTAAATGGAACACCCTATATATTATATAATTTTTGAATTTTACATCAAAATCCAAATTACTTTTGTGAACCATGTTCTTCACCTATCTCTCACCGTTTTTAAAATATTAATTATTTTGTAATTTTTTTGAGGAAAACATGGTATTTTTTATATTTAATATCACACGAATTAACAGATATACTGAAACAGAATTCTGGCAACGTTGAGGTGAGATATGTTTGTTGTGATTCCAGAACGAAACTAGAATCTTATTTTATACAGATGTTTTGAAAATACGTCCCAATTTGTACCTTTGATAAATGACCATAACAAATTTTTTTCAAATGGAATAACCTACATATTATTCAATTTCAAAACTCAGCCAACCAATGTGAACAACTTTGATCAACTATGTCCTATACCTAACTTTGAACGTTTATGAGATGTGAACTATTTTAAAAAAATTGCGCCTATGCAAGCATAAAATTAAAAACCAAGTGTATAATACCCATATTCTTAAAATTTCAGCAAAAATGACGTAGGGTTCAGACCTTGGAAAATCCACTCGAAGATCCAAACTTTTTGAAAAAAATTATATGGACTGATGAATCACAATTTTCACGTGAGGAAATATTCAATCGTCGAAATAATCACTTCTGGGCTTCAGAAAATCCACATTTCATTAGATAAAGGGGATCTCAACAAAAAATGAGTTTTGATGTTTTCTGTATGCTCATGAGAAGATAATAGAATAGAATTTTATTTCGCCCCAATTATACATTTTTCATTACATTCTGAAGGAAAAATAATAAAATTGTATAGGTATGTCAATAGAATAATGAATACAGTATAAACACTGATTTGAATTTAAACACTAGATACGATATAAATAAAAGTTACAATATAAAATCAAATATAAACAAAATTACCATAACATCAAATATAAATAAAAGTTACAATATAAATAAAACTAGTATACATCAAATGAAACGCTTTTCACCAACGTACTACTAAAAAGTGTTACAGCACACCAACATTAATACACACACATTAAAATCTCGGTCATACTTCAGTCTCTGACCATCTGTACTGAAAAAACTCATCTATATTATAAAAGGCTTTCAAAATCAACCACTTTTTTAAAGTGCCTTTCAATCTTTTCAGAGTGAAGTCTTTCCATTTTTTAGGCAGGGCATTGTAAATTTTCACATAAATGAAATCATTCTGTATCGCCATTCTCTCGTGAAATACTCTAGGTAGTCTGATCTGGGATTTGTTTTTAGTGGGGTAGTTATGTACATTTTCCCCAGTGTAGAATTTATGTTTATTGTTATGCACATATAGTGCTGCTTCCATGATAAATATAGATGTTAAAGTTAAAATTCCCAATTTAATGAATGCAGATTTTGCATGTTCCCTGGGTGTCAGACCTCCCATGTCCCTGACAATTTTTTTCTGCGTAGTGAAAACATTTTTACTTGCGGATGATGCTCCCCATATCAGTATCCCATAGATGAGATGGCAATGTACCAACCCGTAATAAGCCAGATTTAATACACCTATAGAAACAACACTTTTGAGCCTTTTTATGCAAAATCTGGATTTAGATAATTTCTTGGTTAATTCATCTGTGTGGATTCTCCAGTTCAATTTTTGATCGATATGAAGTCCCAACACCTTTACTGGTGCATCTCCTGTTGATGTTTCATTTTTTTTTGTGAATACAATCTTTTGAGTTTTATTTTTATTTAGGCTTAAGAAATTTGAATTGAAATATTCTTCCCCCTTTGATAGTGCTGCACGAGACCTACTATTCCCATCTTGTATATTATCTGCCTTTATTATGAAAGATGTATCATCCGCATACATATATACATCTGCCACATCTACATATTCAGGTAGGTCGTTTATATATAGTATAAATAGCAAGGGACCCAGTACGGATCCTTGTGGTACCCCATGTTTTATTTGTACGTTTTTTGACTTTTCATCATTATACCAGATGTATTGAACTCTATCCACTAAAAAAGTTCTCAACAGTTCAATAGCAGGACCCCTTATTCCATAAATGTCCAAACAGTTCAATAGCAGGACCCCTCATTCCATAAATGTCCAAACAGTTCAATAGCAGGACCCCTTATTCCATAAATGTCCAGTTTTTTTATGAGTATATTATGTGAGACGCTGTCAAAAGCCTTTGATAAGTCGCACAGGATCATTTGAACTGATTGACCCACGTCTTTGCTGTTTGCAATTTGATGAATCATGTCAGTAAGTGCATGTGACGCAGAACGTAGAGTCCGGAACCCGTATTGATTCTCATTCAATATGTTTTTTGTTTCTCAAGGAAGCTTAAAATTCTTTCTTTGATTATTTTTTCTATTATTTTAGATAGAATGGGAGTAATGGTTATAAACCTGTAGTTGTTGCAATCATTTGCGTCACCTTTTTTTAGTATGGGGACAGCCTTGCATAGTTTTAAACTACAAGGGAATTCCCCGTTGATGAAAACATTGATTTATTAGGTGTAGAATCAGCTGTAATCAGCTGTCCCCTCACAAATGACAACCCTCAAAATTCAACACTTGTGCAAATGAGGTCGTACATTTTAACATGTGATTTCAAGCATCGGTCAGGCAATATGTTGTGCAAATAAAAAATTCCACTGTTGGAATTGAACCAATGTTTGCATAGGAGTTGTCTGAATGAATAGAATGGACCTTTTACGCTAATCCACTGACTACCTTCTAACCAATGGTAGGGGACCGAGGAAATCTTTCTTTAAAATAGTATGAAATGTTTGATTTCATTTAAATATATTCTAATATCTAGCCTAAAATATTGTTACAATCACCCTATGGGTTTGACAATAATTGACCACACTGTACAATCAAACTCAACTTTATTTCACTGATACACTGACAATACAACACAAACACTTCAACTGAAACTTCAAACTAATACTCAAAACGTCTATCACCTTATTACCTCACTTTGTACCACACTTTCAACTATTCCTACTTAATCTGCCTGTTGGTAGTGCTCATATTTGCTAATGGAAGTTTTAGGAAGCTGATAGAATTATTCTTGAAGCGACTAGAAACACCACCGGCGGCTGGCTTTGTTTTTTTTTCAAGGGATAATTTATAATGTACATATAATGATATTTATGTACATTGAAATGTTTAATATATTTTTTTTTGATTTTTTTTTACTTTGAGCCACATATAAGAATTGCAGGATAGGAGAGTTCAGTCTGGATAGTTTTCTGTTTGAGTTCTAGATCTTTTTATGTAATATTTTTTGAAATGGCACCACCGCTATTGTGTTGATTCGATTCCATCTCTGAGACTACCTCTTTAATCCTTAGCTCACTTATTTTCGACTTTTGTTGGTTGTCTTTTATGAGGGGATGACAGCCATAAATGGTAAATGGAATGAACCCAATTTAAACATTTTTTTACATCTTTTGCATGACGAATATCATTTTGCGAAGGAAGTGACATTTGGTGGTAAATATTAACCGATTTGAAAGAAATTTTCGCCACATATTTATCTAATGACGTACTTGGCTAGATCGGTGATGCTTCAATTGTAGTTGTTTTATAGGGGTCAAAGCAAAGCGAGAAAATAGAAAACACTACAAAAGCTGCAGCAGTTGATAACGTCAATAAGTTGATGGACGACTGGGAAGATGAAGAGGAAGAAGATAAAAAAGAGTCAGAGTGAAGTACCGAGAGAAAAAGACAAGTGTATATATCTGTACATCAGACAAAGTGAGTTTCAGTGTAAGCTTTGATTATTTTTAGGGAGGAAAAATCTATTAAATGTTCGAATTATGCAGGGTGTCATTTAAAAACGGTACGATATTTGAAAGAAAGATTACTTTCAAAGAAAAAAATATTTCAGTCAAAAGTCGCTATTCAAAAAGTTTTTTTTTTTTGAAAAAGGAGTAGTATCAATATGAAACATTTATCAAACAACAATGAACCAGTTGAATAATAATGATAAATGTTGAAAATGCCCGCCTCCTGCATTTCATGCATGCATGAAATAGTTAAGTTTCTTATGTCAAAAATAATAACTTCTAAATATTATTATAGTAATTATTGGAAAAAAATTGAAATTTTTATCAGTGGTGAGTTTGCTGAAATACATTTCATTCTTAGTTGGAATTTGTAATTCAGTACCTTATCTGATTTTATTTTAATTATAACTTATCTTTGTAATTTATACTTTAAATGGGCTTGCCCGTAAATAAATAAATGAATATTTGGGGTTGCTAATGAATATGCATATGGATATCCAAACCTCACAACTCCTATTAGAAAAGCGTTCTCAAAACTTCATTTTTGTTTTTGGGAAACATAAACTTTTGAGAAAGTTAGTCCTCCGGTGCAAATCAGAAGGTGAAAACCCCAGAAACTGAGGAAGCGGTTCTTAATCTGGTATGAGAACACCTAGAAATGAGCAAGGGAAAAGTAACATTGTCATTGAAAACTTCCTATCTGGTATCACATCATTTAAAATTTCTGATTTTGATTCTGAATCTCTGATATTTCAGATGGTTCTTCATGAAGGATTTTTCATGTGCATTTCTCAGGTATATTTTGCCAGGAGTCTTTGTTTTTTATTGACCCATTTCTTGGTCTACATCTACACCTGGTTTATGTTTTGATTTTATTTTTATCTTATTCAGTGACATCATCATCTTCTTCAATTACTCATTTCTGATAAATAAATAATATTAAGAGACAAAATTATGTCGCAGAATCTTTCACACCTTATAAACAGTTGCAATTATAAAATACTGCCACTAAGTCCAATATTTCCAATATTTTTTTATTTTTTTTTCAGGGAATTTATGCATTGAATATTCTCACGAGTCAAATCCAAACTAGATGAAATCGAGGGGATGTAGATGTTTGGCAACAGCATGATTTTGATTATCATAGTACTACCAGATGAATGTTGAAATCTACTGGTGTTGTCCCATAGTTGAACAATATGGATGATTTATTGTAAATAGTAAGATGAGTGGAAGATTGGAAATTAATTCGGAAGGTTGCATATTGGAAAAAGTTTGCTTATATTTTGCCTATGATTTATTTATTAATATCTATTATGACATATTGATTTTTATACAGTACACAATTACAAAACATAGTGGTGTTTACATTGTTGACAGATGGAAAACAAAATTTTTAGAGTTATGAATATATTTCTTTTGTTTTAGTTTTTGGTAGATTATATATAAACAGTTTTATGTAAGAGTTTGTAAACAAATGTAATTTATTATATACATTATTAAAGTTTTTTAATGACTGATTATATTGTGTCAAACCTGACAAAAAATGTCTTATTATGTTATGTTTTCAGAGGTTTCTAGATAAATGACATTCAGACTATCGGCTTTTTTTCAGTCAGTCATGAAAATATTGGTATAGAACTTCATGTTTGAAAAGGAATATGATGTATATACGAGGTAGGTTTGAGAGTTTGAAACTATCAAACCAAGATATGGACATGAATTTTTAAAAATCAGTCAGATTCCTACTATATCACTGATCTTTTTACTGAACATTTTCTCTATGATTTCCTTGACATGCTTTCCCTAGGGCGCGAATCACATGAATGCAAATTTGTATGACTTGTAATCATGCCATTCACTACACTTGGAGTTGGTAAGAATTCAATAAGGAACAGAATGCTGAGTTCCAAGTGATACTGCCAACCAAAATCGTCAATAGAAAATATTCTGTTTTAGAAAATCAAAAACATAGGAAATAGTCATGCCACTAATATCCACTCTTAATGAATGAATAAGATGAACATATTGTTGTGGAATTGGCCGCGGTGGTAGTGCGCCCGACTCACGATCGGATGACCGTGAGTTCGATTCCTGCCTTGACCAGATATTTTCTCTAGAGAATTTATCTGGTTGAAGCTGGGATGATTCTGCAACCGTGTTAGGAATCACACGTTAAAAGGTAAGACATCGTTAGTCCTTAGCTCGCACAAGTTTCACAACTTCTGAGAGTTGTCGTTCGTATGGGGACGACAACTGATTAACGAAAAAACAGATTTTAAAGATTTTTAAACTGATATATTCTATTACCTTTTACCCAGTATAGTAATCTGCTTGACCGACGACACCACAATGTTACAATAAAATTCTGGTATCTCAAGTTTACTTGTAAACGCCAATGAAATTGAAGACAAAGCAAAATACTGGTTTACATCCAACAAACACACTGTCAACCACTTTTTATAAAATTGGAATTAATGTATTTGCCCTGTATGTTGATTTTCTACTCACTGCTAGGAATACATAAAAACAAAATACTACTTTCCAAACTTTCCATCATAATTATTGAACTAGAAACCCGAGACAACTCAGACAGCAAAGATTTTGACTTTTAGACTTGAAATGTCATTACGAAATTCTCTGGACGTTAAAATAGTCAACAAACTTCTATATAATGGGAATGAATTGAATTTCAATTTGATCAAAAGGAAAATGAAAGAGTACTTTACACGAAATTGTTTTTATTCTGTACTTGATTTCATGCAAAGTACATATTCAGACTAATAGCCTTAATTTTTTATATTACTAATCATACATTCAATTTATATAAATAAATATTATTTATATAAATAATATATATTTACTATTATATTTAAGAATTTTTTTATAATTCGATTATTTATTTGTTATCTATTTTGTAAATCATTTTCAAATTTAAAAATGCTGCTTTTATATTGTTCACTCTATTTGCACACTAATTTGTACCAACTGTACAACTAAAATTTATCTATCCCTTTATTCTTGATTAACCTTTAATTCACGGATGAGGTATTTGGAAATTCTGCTGAACATTTTAGAATGAATGTATTGAAAGTATCTGGTATCCATAAATATCCCTACTTAACATTCATTTGAATCTTATGTTTGTATTGGTAAAAATTATAGCAATTTGAGATTCAAAAAATCATTTCATTTGCAATTGTCAAATAACTCATCAGAACAAAATCTGAATTGTTCAAAATATTACAACTTGATATAAGATAATAATTGAAAACATTTACCAGCGTATTTTAAAAAGAATATAAAATATGTGCAAAAATGTGAAGTTCTCTGTAAAAAATTGTAATATATTTATAAAATTTTGGTTATATATAAAGAGTGTTTCTAAGAAAACAGTAGAAATTTGAAAAATTTAGTCAAAGGATTTGGTGGTACAACTGCCGGGCTGACTCATGGCCAGTGAGAAGCCCCTCCCTCAAGATGTGCAGTACTTGAAGTGCTTTTTATATATCTACAAGAATCCGAATGACACTTTAATATCCATTTATTGTTTACCCCTCAATCCATACTATGTAAAATTGCAAACAAAAGTTTCTATTCCTTTTTTGCTAATACTTTCTTTGTCATACACCAACCCAAACTTTACGCAGATACGATTTTCCCACCGGCCATGTCTCAGTCTGCTGTAACTGTGACTGTTTCCTAGAATTTTCTAAATATTCTGTTGTCTTCTAGTAGCAGATTATTGAGAATGCTTTTGAGTTTATGTAGTATTTAAAGGATCAACGACTGGGCGACATCTAAGTTTTACAATTTGAACACTGAAGTCAAAAAAAGAATTTGGTTAGTTATTCAAGAAATCGTTTCTCTGAATTCTTCAAATCCCTGCAAGACGAAGGTCCTCTCACACACACGCGCGCGCGCGCGCCTATGTACACACACAAGCGTACGCTCACGAACATGCACATACACACTACACCTGTTAGATATAAATAGGCATAGCTCGAGTTTTCAAATATTATTTATTGAATCAAATATTGTAAAAACAAAGCAAAGTTCAAAGTCATATCTGGAAGAAAGGAAGGAAACACCAATACATTTTTTGAAGTTGTTTCATGACTGTAATACAATCACAAATACTGCATGTTAAATCAGAAAAGGTTGCTGGGGATTGGTGTTGAAATAATAAACTCCCCTAGAATTCCAATCCACGTGTTGCCCAAATGTAATTACTTTTCCATTTTCTTTTTTTGATATTGTAATTTTGGTCCCTTCTTTCGTGAAATTGGCCTCTACTGCTTCGGTTTTTTTCCATAATGATTCAATGAAAAACAACGTGGATCTTGCGTGGCTGCAGTTATCTGAAAATACACACATCTGTGTGAATATCTGATGAAATTTGTTAAACATAATTTTCAGATATATAAATTATTCTGATGCAAATATTGACTATTTTCATGAGGTCTGGAGTTGATGAGGAATTTTTAGGTCAAATGAGAACTACATTATTTTAATTCCAGCTATCATGTTACAAAGAAGTCCTGAGAAGAAACAGCATTCCCGAATTTGTTCATCAGCGTTATTTGCAGGGGAGATGTAAAATGAATAAGAAATAGTTGAGAATTGTTATTAGCTATTAATACATCTTGAAGAAATTTGTTGGATTCAGAAAAACAGTGAAATATGTTTTTTGTCTCATTTGTTGGAAAATGTATCAAAAAATATTGAAAACTTCTGACTTAGGGAAGGGAAAGGTGAAGTAACGGCAAATTCATGTATTAAAATATGGTATGAGGCTGACAATATTCTCTGAAGTTAACACTACAATACACTATAGGATTTGGAAGCATTTTTCCATAAAGTAATATGAGAGTGGTAGGCTGTCGGCAAAATACCAGGAAAACAAATTGTAAGAATCTTTTTCTAATAAAACTAGAGCTTTGAGGAGCAAGCTGAGAAAAAAAAATAATTTTTTACAACAGTAATTTAGAAATGTCCGTCTAGTCTATGAGACGAACTCTGATTAGGAATTAGAATTTTTCATGGAAAGGATAAACCCGGTAACTCATCTAACGCAAGGTAAGGATTTGTGTAGTGTTTTGTTTATGTTTTTTCTGCACTGGTTGCATGTTTTCTATATTTCTGTCCCACATAAAAAACTGGGATTTTTTTTGAAATCATTTGAGAATCATTTTCGCTGATCAATATCTGATTCTTTTTTTACGTACAATTATCGTTCTTCAGGTCGAGGAGCCCTGAAGAAGAGAACTAGAAATTTGATTCTTCGGTTTGAAGAGAACTGAGGTATTGACACGAAGAACAGGTGAATTAATTGTGAACATTTGTGAACAAATAGTTTATAAAACACTACCATCTTCTTTTAGAGGTGGACAGCCTGGTTGATGCTGACCTCCATTTGGATAGAAATCTACGTGTCCAATAGGTTCCGTGTACCCATAATGCTGGATATCTGTATGTACAACGTCAACAAATTCAGCATCTTTCTCACACACTTTTTCATCGTCTGCCATTTCAGGGCGTCCGAATTTAGGACCAGCTGGATCCAGAGCTGTAATCCGCCCAATCTTTTTCCCAGTTAACTGGAACACAGATTTTCCTATGAAGCCTGCTAGTTGCGAACCAAGGGAATGACCTAAAATAAATCATATGATATCTAGTGAAAAATAAAAGCGTGTTTTTTATCTAAACTTTGGGATCAATCAGCTGTATATTGTTTAGAAAAATGGCCATTGATATTTTCCGATTCCGGAGAGAGAGCCCGAAAATCAGCTATCAAGCCCAAGGCAGCAGGCGCGCAAAGGAGGGTTACAAATAAGGCAGCAGGCGCGCGTGTTAAAAAAATACTTTTTTCAAATGAAGAAATTCATGTAAAGTGAGTTTGAGTATATCAAGGAGGTTACGTACAGCGTCATCTGTCCGCGAATAGATCAAGCAATAATGTCGATAATTCTGTCAAATAGATCCCGAGCTTGAGAGTTACAAACAAACATATATACATACAGGTAAAGCTAATAAAAACGTGTTGAAAAAACGTTGGAGTTTATTGTGTTCGGTTGGAAATGCAAAATAAGATATATCCAAATGTAATACAGTCTGGCATATAATGTTTTTCATCACTGACTTGTAGGTAGTGTAAAAATTTATCTTGGATTTAAAAAATGAGAAGTAGCTAACGGGCCATATTTTTCAATGAACTGTTGAGATTTTCAAAAAAAACTTTGAAATCTACCGTGAAACTTAACAATTCATCAGCTTCATTAATGCAGACACACCTACGGGATCGACATCGGGTTCATTTCGTGAATGTCAAATCATTTCTGAAAAAAAAAATCGTTCAGGCAAGTCTTCGCCTACCTACACCTAACAGAAAACCAACTACTCCCCTGGCAATACGACGAAGGGCGTTGGATTATATCTGACAGGTGTCAATGCAGGATTCTTCACATAAGAAATTCCTGCATATGTTTTTGGCGGTACAACTACCAGAGTCAATTTTCAATTATTGGAACAGGCACACTTGCAGACCGGTTTCGGGACATTTAGCCTCGTCAATGCCATCATCAAAACGAAGGTTAAGGAAAGAAAACTTTTCAGATATAGTCAGTGGGCATACTTGAAGACTGGCTATAAATCAAACCATTTGAATGAGCAATTCGTTCGGCCAGTCTTCACACTAGGTATGTGAATTGTTCCTTTAGATTTGTAGATGTTTTTGATTAATAACTAGTCTTCAAGTATGCCCACTTGTATACTTTCATCTGTTGCAAAGCCAAGCTGAGCTAAAAAACTTTATTAATTTTCGGAGCTGCTTTTCAGCAACCAACCGCTTTTATCCGAAATGTCCCTCAAGTATTTATAACCATAAAATGGAGGGGCGTTACCAGACAACGAATCCATGGTTAAATAAATTTTTTTCTATTGGAAAAATGTCAAAGATAGTGAAATACTATCTGAAGGTGTTGTAGTGAATAAATTCTGGTTTTTCTGTAGTTTGCTTAGTGCAAAATGAAGGTTGAAAAGTTGCTACTATCGAAACTTTGAAGGGCGGTAACTTTGGAAATAAGAGCACCAATTTTTTCTTTCGGAAAGGGCAGCCTTTCAAAAATGTTGCCATTTTTCCTTTACGCACCCTCGTCCAGCTAAGCACCAAAGCTGCATCAAAGCATATTATAAAGATAATAAGATCAAATTATCAAAGAGCTACTGCCGAAATTGTAGCAAAGCAGAAGCGATACATATTTTTTATATCAATTTCGGAATTACAACTTGAAACTCGAAATTTTGAGTCGATATTTCGAGTTTCAAAGTCGCATTTTTAAAGAAACTAATAATAAAAATGTGTAGCCCATATGCATTTCCGTACAAACTGAGAGTAATTTTCAATTTTCATAGATCTATATAGAATTGTAATAGAACCAAAGAATTCATAAAGTATCAGACGCAAAGTAATATTAACACATAGAGTTGCCATGCCTATACCAATACAATGCATGTATTTTGAAGCGGGTATCGACTATCCTTTTCTGTACAATTTATTGGCGAGGGGGTATGGAGGGTAATGAGGGATTATGGAGAGTTTGTTTACATTTGAAGTACCTTGGACCATAAAATAGTGGTGGTTGGTTTAGTTGATAATCGGAGGGATATTATATATTTATAAAATAAATCATTTCAGGTGAAAATTTATTGTTTAAATAGTTCCTACGGGAAATCTGATTATTATTAATGATTATGGAAATGAGACCAGTTTTTCTACCACCCACTAGATTTTTATTCATGTATGGCTTTATAATAAAGCGTGTGGTTTACTGGGTTAAAATTAAATTATTTGAAATGAACTAATTCATAACAATGATAAATATTGATTTTAAAAGTAATGAACTTTGCTTCATATAATCAGATGACGAAATTTGTGATTTATTTTCAGATTTGATGAACAAGCGCTACGGTTTGTGAGGTCCGATATAAAGAATTTTCGATTAAAATCATGAATATTTATAATTACGATTGAGGTTTGATATTATTATGTGATTTCATTCAAAATTTTCAATGATTCATGCTGACGAATTCTATAATTACGGAAAATTATTAATGTAAATGAAAAAACTTGTATTCAAAAATGAAAAATATGTTTTTCATATGTGGGCCATAAGTCATATTCATTATGTGATCAACATATTAAAAAGCTTTCTGCTCAATGTTCAGTTTGTATACTAAATAGTTATTCTTGTGCAACCGGTGTTAAATCTGTTATTGCTCACTTGACAACTAACTTACGTCACACAAAGAATATGACTTCCGTTTTGTTTTATTTTCTTTGCACGAGGCTCTCGCGTTGCATTTGTTTTTTCATTAAACAGACAATATTCAATAAGAAATGACGGTTGTCACTTTTTTAACTTTTTTTGGTTGGGATATGTCAAATAAGGAAATAAGATTCAAAAGTGTCATTCATAAGACTAAGATCAAAAAAATGATCATTTGAAACATCAAAAATATCCCCTTTCATAATGTCGGTCAATAAAGATCCCTAGATACCCATTTTGAATGAAATCATGATTTCTAATCGAAAATTCTTCATATCGGACCTCACAAACCGTACCGCTTGTTTATAAAATCTGAGAATAAATCAGAAGTTTCTTCATCTGATTATATGAAGCAAAGCCAAAAATATGTATTACTTCTACAGAATTGAACACTCCAAGAATAAACAAAAAGAAAGTTGGAATATTATCAATGAATTGAGAGGAAAACAT
>WOGP01005037.1:1024-13479 GCA_015342065.1 Leptinotarsa undecemlineata
GATTGAGTCATAAACAGAAATTTGTGACATATTTTGGCCCGAAATTATACAATATGCTACCACTTCATTTGAAAAATATTAATAATTATCATAAATTGAAGAAGGAACTGAAAGTTTTCATCAGAAATCATTATGATCAATTGCAGGATATATTTGAAAATATTTTAACTAAATTACCTGCCCTCTCTTTCACTCTTCTTATTTCCTCACTATAGCCATCATTCTCTAACTGCGGTTTTTAACCTAGTGAGGTGGATATTATTATGTAACCAAACGACCTATTTTAGTTTTTTTTTTAATTTATTTTATTATACATTATATAACACACCTTATATCAGTCTGTAGCCACGACACAAGCCTAGCTCAGGTGGCTACTGATTGTGTAATATATGGTTATATGATAAGACATTTGAGACATTGAGTAAATCGCACGGAAAACAAAGCATGTAACTGAATAAATGATTGAGTTGCTGGGTAATTGCTGAAAAGGTTGTTTTATCAAACGCTCCCTCGATATCTATGAGCACTATAAGTCGATGATTACCAACTTCTTCTGGCTGAATCTGGACACCAACGACATGTGGTTTCAACAGGACGGCGCTACATGCCTCACAGCTCATGACACATTGGATATTTTGCACGATCGATTTTACAGCATCGTCATCAGAGGTAATGTGAACTGGCCGACGAGATCGTGCGATTTTACCCCGTAAGACTTTTTCTTGTCAGGTTTTCTCAAGTCGCAGATGTTTGCGACTCAAGCCACAAACCAGAGCGCTCCTCAAAGCCAACATAACCCAAGTCATCGGTCAAATTCAGCCTGATTTATGCGCCATAGTCATGGAAAATTGCGCACTACCCAGACATGCCGTAGCTGACATTTGAACGACGTTATAATCCACACATAGATAATGGTATCAATAGATCTATCAATCGAATACAAAATTTTCATGATATCTCACACAAACTTTGTTTAGTTCAAATTTAGCTCAATGAAAGACCATATTTACGGCAAAGTTAGAAGCAAAATAACTTACTCAGGGTTTTTTTTATTCACTGGTAGCTTGTCACTTATTATAGTTTGATAAATTATTACATGAGGCCGTCTAGAAACTGAAACGTTCTCACGGGGCACTACGAATTTGCCCTTTAAGGACCAGGTACAATTAGGCATTCTCAGAAAATATTCATCACAGTACGCTTCTAAATAAACCTCAAACAGTACACTGAACAATGAGAAATACCACAGATGAATGAATCACTTGTGATTACGAAGTGCGTTTATCTTAATTTTTGATAGGTTTTCTAGTAGAGATTAGAAGTTTCAATTTTACAATATAAATTATCAGTTATGTTGAAATTGTTTCGCAAAAGTTACACTTTAGAGTGCTATTGAAATATAATAATAATGATATTCTTCATTCTGTAGAACACAGGATTACAAAAAGGATACGATTTATCAAATACGCTACAAACCATTACCTATGCAAACTGAAAAGGCGGAGTTCATCTTGAGAACCTGAAGTGAAGAAAGATGGTCTTCCACTCAACCTTCGAAGAAATTGGGATAAACTATAGATAAACTATAGATATATGTGATGATTCAAATAACCGCTTCCTAGATATTAGAGGATTTCATAAATTCAAACAAATGTTATGGAAAGGAGGAGCGTTTCATATTCCTAAAATCATCTGGAATAGCATTGTAAGTGGTCGATATTTTATAGGAAAAACATCAAACAATGATGATTTGGGGACAATAATAATAATATTTTATTTTCCATTTGACAATTAAAATTTGTATTGGATTTGTCAATACAGTAGTAGTAGACGAACGCGAAATGTTGCGTAGAGATACGCAACATAAGGAAACCTCTAATCAAGCGGAACACAATCAACTCCCGCCAAACGGTCAGCTCTCGCTAAAACCGATAAAGTGGAGAGACAGTGACTGCCAGACCAAATGGTTTCATTATACGAAATTTTCGTGAAATGTTGTGAAATTTTGTGGGTTTTTCTACAATATAATTATTATTGATATTAAAAGTAAATAAACAATATGCCTCCAATAGAATACACAAGAGAACAAATTTGGATGAACAATAATTGATGTTCGTGTATTGGGCATTTCAAAAAGATGTTCTATTCGTAACAAAGTGCCTCCCTGTATGTTCTCTTCTTTTCCACTTCTGATAATCTCAATCTCAATTATTTTTTATCTCTAATAAATTTTTATTGGTACATTACATGATTTCAAACATTTCGGACAGTTCATTATCATTGGTTTATTTTGTGATATTTCCACTATTATAGTTTAACTGAAATTGCGACATTTGACGAATTTTGCATCGTGATTTCGGCATGTTTGGTATGGATTTTGGGATTTCTTTTATTTATTCTTTTATTAGGGTAACCCCTAATTTTTATACAATATATTAACCTTAGAAAGTTAACTATTCTAGTATCTACATATTTAATAAGTCAACCTACATAGAGAAAATTAAAATAAAATTATGATGAAAAAAATAGTCTTATAAATCTAAACTATACAGAGTATATCTTCTAAGAGATATGAAAAAAATAAATATGGTCCCATTAGCATTCGATAGAATTCTGGACAAAGGAGAATGTTTTCCATAATTACACCTATGAAAGTCTAAACTGAAAGTTTGCTTGTTACGTGTCCTTCTCGGGGGAACATGCAGATTGACTTGACAGAGAAGAGTTGGGAAATTAATTTCGTTGTTCAGCAATTTATGTAGGAATATTATGTATTGCAGTGAGTTTGAGCAATCCAATAGTAAAGCGAATTTCAAAGAGCAAACAACTTCTAGCTGGCATGTTCATTTTGTAGGCAACATATCTAAGAAATTTATTCTGAATTTTCTTAATATCATAACTGTGATTGAAGTATGTTGGAGACCAGATACAAGTGCAATACTCAATCACTGATCTAACCAATGCAAAGTATAGTATTTCAATAGAAAAATGTTGGTAAAATCTTTTGTTGATCTGCATATGAATCCTAACATTTTCATCGCTTTGTTAGATCTGTGTTCATACTGTAAATGAAAGTCCATCTTGTCATCCATCATAACACCTAGACCTCGTTTAGATTGTACACGTTCCTACTGCTTCCCTGCAATACTATAACCAGCTATATGAAGGTTTAATGACTTTGAAAAGGAAATACTTTTACATTTTGCCACATTGACATCCATATAATTTATCTTACACCAATCAGAAAAAGATTCATGGTCCATTTGAATTTTCGCACAATCCTTCAACGAATCAATTGCTCTAAACATTGTTAGATCATCTGCAAACATCAGTATTTCACAGTGAGTAATTTTTTCTTTGATATCATTTACAAAGATATTGAAGAGAAAAAGTCCAAAGTGACTCCCTGGAGGTACTTCTGAGGTAACAGATATCTCGTGAGAGATAAATCCTTTAATTTTCAAACTATGATCTATCACAAAGATAACTTGAGAACCAGTCCAGCAATTTCCCAAAAAATGCCAATTGATTTTAATTTTTCACAAAGAACTTTATGGTTCACGGTGTCAAATGCTTTTGAAAAATCGGTGTAAATTACGTCCACTTGTTTATTTTCCAGAGCTTTCAAAATATACTTGGTGTACAACAGTAGATTAGTGTTGGTAGATTTACCTTCACTAAACCCGTGCTGTTGTCGATAATCACTTGTTTTAAAGAACTCTTTGTATTATCACAAACGATATGTTCAAGTAGTATTGTGTATTGTAGTATTGTAGGGTATTGTACTCAATATGCTGATCGGTCTAAAATTATTTATGTCAGCTTTGTTACCAAACTTGAAAATTAGCGTTATATAACTTGATTTCCAAATGAGGGGGAATTTTCCCAAATTATTGAAGCTGAAAATAATAAGAATAATAGTTTAGCTAGTGTAAATCTACAGATGTTCAGTAGCATCGGTGAATTGCCATCTGGTCCCGGACCCTCATATGGATCTAATTCCGATAATTTTTGAAGGAAAATTTCTAAGGAAACTGTACAAGTTGATATCAATTGTTTTCTCATAACTCAATATTGGTATTTCATTACCTTTATGTGGTCTATAACAACGAGAACAATGAGAGAACAACGTTGGCCAAGCTATCACTGGCAGCGCCATACCCTATAAGTCGATCATTACCATCTTCTTTCGACCTAAATTGGATGATCTGGATATCAACGATATGTAGTTTAAACATGACGGCGCTACATCTCATGTCACATTGAACTCCACGGGCGATTTGAGGGCATGGTCATCTCACGTGGAGGTGATGTAAACTGGCCAGCGAGATCGTGCGATTTGACCCCTTTAGACTTTCTCTTGTGGAGTTTTCTTAAGTCGCAAATATATACGAATAAGCCACAAACCACAGCGTTCCTGAAAGTCAAATTCAGCCTGATTCATGCGCCAGAGTCGTGGAAAATTGGACATTTCGGATGCACTCCACTCAGAGAAGCCGTTTCGGATCATTGAACGATGTTAAATTCCTCAATTGAAAATATCGCGAATTTACAAATTCCGGTGAACAAAAATCGAACATTCGTTTCGATACGGTCCTGTCCAAAAAAATAATCAGAATCAATGTTAATGATAATGTTCTTTACCAACCTTCACTGTTATACGCGTATTCGTATATCGCTCCACCTCGATTCGTAATATTTGACACGTGCAAGTTTATTTTCGTTTCTACATGTTATTCTGGAATAATTTGGAGGTTATAGAATTTTGATAGTAACGACTAAGGTGAGTTTCTTGAAACAACCAAAAAGTCAAAGCTAACTCATATCTTCGTCAAGTTGCAAATTACGGGTACCTTACACTCTATTAGTAAAGTAAATATGATCAAGGCCGGTTTTATTAATAGGACCGGCCTATGAATATTTGAGTATAAGTATGTTGTTTCTTTCATCATTTAATATTTTAATGTTGCAAGAGTATGGTGAAAATCAAGGGAGTTGCCTAATATGTTTACTGTGAGACCTTTGAGAAAACGAATAATACGAGAATAATACAAGTGTTCTGCTCTACGAGGTCTATTCAAAAAATAAGAATTTCGCGAGCTACGTACATTCGAGTAGCCATTTTTTATGTTGGTACTCCCGTCTTGAACATATGTCCACAGTTTCAGCAGTTTAGCATATCTGGTTAGTTGGTTAGAGGTATAAAAATTAGAAGTATTTTGGGTGTTCGGCAATTTTCTGCGTGTTTTATGTAAAAAAAGAGGTAATTGCTAGAAAGTCAAATGCTTCAATCTTGCGAATTCCAAAAGCGATTCTTATATTTCCACACCACTTTCATTTCTTGCAGTCGATTAAAATGTTGGGCACTGTGAGAGAATTTTAAAGTTTGTTTGAGAAATTAGAAAGTTTTCCTTAGTGTGTTGTAATATTACTAACACAAATTTCTTTCTGGAATCAATTAACTCATTAATATATCTTGCAGTCAGTTTCTATCCACCTTCCAAATCGAATTTGTGACTTCAGATATGCGAAGGCAAACTTTAATGCTTCCTATTTTTTATGTGATGATAAAATTCAGAAAGGTTCAGGTCATCAGTAGCCTATTTCATACATAATCAATAACATGTTCATATCTGGTATTTGCCGCCAGAAGTTTTAAAAGGCAATTATCATACCAATTGACAGACTGACCAAAAATTAAAAGACCGACATCGTCAATATCAAATAGTGCGAAACTCTTCGAAAAAGCATTAAAAAAGAGGATAACATCTTTTACTACGAAATTCGAACTGATAAATACCTGCCAATACGGCTTGTGTATTTTTAGATCTTGCTAAAGCATTCGACATGGTACCCCAGTCACAACTATCAAACATTTTAGTGGATTCGAGTTTTCGAGAATTTGTCAGAAAGCTAATGGAAAATTATCTGAGTAACAGGAAACAGCAGATATTACTCAATGAGCCTGAGGGTGGAGAACGAATAGTTCCAATAAATTCGGCACTTCTCGTTCCTCACAACGAATTCAATATCCCTCGGAGCGTAGGGCAACACCGGTGTCTCGTCAATACCGTAAGAGTGCCGTAGATGGTGATATAGCACTCTTAGGGCCACGTTATCTCGATGGATATTTATGGATGGATGATGGCTTATTATTATTCTTATTATTATTATTTCTTTGGTCTTCAAGGAATTTCACCATAAGTACTGTTTAAAAAAAATCTGTTTAAAATCTGTTTTTCCGTTAATCAGCTGCTTCATTCACTGAATTTCAGCGTTATATTTACAGAGGTGCTGACGTGCTAGGGTTTATATGCATCTTGATTGACACAACTGTGTATAGTCCATAAAAGATACCTATTTCACTTCTACCTTTTTTTTTTCAGATGACCAAACTTGGAGGAGTAGTAAGAGGACTTCAAATAGTTAAACATTTCTCGACTATACAAAATCAGGTGCTGAAAAAAGAAACCAAAGACGTTGGTGTTATCACACTCAACAAACCAGACACCCTCAATACTCTAACATGGAGCATGTCTGCGGAAATCTACCAAACTTTGAAGCAATGGGAGTCGGAAAAAAAGTTGGTGATCATGAAAGGAGCTGGACAGAAAGCCTTCAGTGCTGGAGCAGATTTGAAATCAGTTTTTCAATATTTGGAAAAAAACTCTGGCCCAGCACAGGATCTTAGTTTATACATGAATGCTAATGTGTATTTACTTTCACGTTACAAAATTCCCTACGTTGCCCTCATTAACGGAATAACTATGGGAGGGGGCGTTGGTCTATCGATAAACGGAAAGTATCAAGTAGCAAGTGAGAAGACAGTTTGGGCTATGCCTGAAACGAAAATTGGTTTCTACCCCAACGTGGGAGCTTCCTACTTCCTCTCTCGATTGCCGAAGAGACTTGGTCGATATTTGGGTCTAACTGGGAAATCCCTCATAGGGTCAGATGTGGTGAGAGCTGGACTGGCTTCACACTTCGCAGACACTAGACATTTCGAAGATCTGGAGCAAAAACTCATGTATTGCTCACTACCAGGGGAAGTTGTGGATATTCTAGATGAGTTCAACAAAACCAATTTACCCGAATTTTCCCTCGCTCCGGTGCTTGATAAAATTGACTATTGTTTCTCTGGTGAAAGCATGGAAGAAATAATGAAAAGGTTAGAAGAAGACGGTTCCACTTGGGCTGAAGATACAATCAATGCTTTGTCAGCACTTTCGCCGACGAGTTTGAAGGTTTCGCTGAGGGAATTTCAACAAGGGGAGCATGTCACTTTGAGAGATGCTCTGATTATGGAGTATAGAATGAATAACAACATTCTGAAGAAGCAAGATTTTCATGAAGGTCAGTATTTCACATGAATACTACTGCCCAAATTGAAAGGGGCATATTTATTCTTAGTTTTGAGTAAAAAAAGCTTTCTGTTTTTCTTTCATGGCTGAGATTGCGTCAGATATATGTATGAATGTGTTGCTAGTAGATTCCATTTAGAAGTGTAGATCAGGAGTATTTAGTGAATCGTGTCGGTGTGGAGTGTTCAGAGAGTTTAATATATCTTTTTCTACTGCCTCCATTTCAAACTAACCATTAATGATTTGACAGCAGGTAGGAAATGGCTCAATTAGAATACATGTGTATTCTGAATTATTGGCGGTCATTTCCTCAAGGAATTTCAAAAAATTATGCACATTTACTCTGATAAATGTGATCTTATGAATACATTCAATTATCCAAAATCATTAAATTTTCTCTTCGAATTCTCTGTAAAATCGAAGTAAAAATCATATTTTCAGTCAATTTTTTGTTCACCAGTTTGTGGGTTGGTAATGAATATAGTTATATCCATGAATCAACAACAACTGTTATTCAGTATCTCGTGAAAATTCAAAGGGGTGATAACGATCAGGAAATTTGTGCTATTCCACCAGATTTTATCGAGCAAGCAAATATTGCAATGAATAATTTGTTGAGTTTTAAGGGTTTGATAGAGAAGAAAAACATAACTTCGTTTTCCGAAAACGTTCTCATCGTTTGTTTCGAAGATTTGGCAACCTTCGTAGAAAAAGTATAGTGAGCACTTCGATAATAAAGCCAATTACGTCCACTCGAGAAATTATTACACTGGGCTAACTCCTCGTGCTTACAATTTTTCGCTAGTGCGTAACTGACTTCTTATCCTACTGCATGGCTCAGTAGATTCATCAAACTCACTATTAAAATTTGCCTTCTTTGTCCCTCCGATTCATACGTACAATATGACGCATTCATATCATGATCCACTTTCTAAATAAATTGATGGATGTAGCCGTTACTACGTGGAAGGAGATCATAATGAAAAGAGAAATGGAAATTTGTATGTTTTTTACCACTTTTATTTGTAACTAACGTTACTGCAGTTTCGTCCTATATGGACATTCTCAAACTCATATAATATGTATGCATGACATACAATACAATACCATATTGTATGTTCTACAATAGTAGTCATCTCAAACTCATACAATATTGGTCCTACTATTGTATGACATACAATATTGTACGAGTTTGAGAATGTCTTTAAAGGAATAAACTTCAGTAACGTTAATTACAAATAAAAGTGGTAAAAAACATAGAAATTTTCATTTCTATTTTCACATTCTAAATTGTTAGAAATTATCATAAAAAATAACTTCTACTATTAAGAGTGTATTGATTTATAATTAACTGAACACTGTTTTACTTTTCTGTATTCCAAAACACATTTTCAGTGATTCTGTCTTGTTACATTTATTATATCCTTCATTTTTCAATATCTATTCTGTGCAAATTCTCCATATCATACATATCTCTATAATTGGTTTTTTATTATAATTGTAACATTAGTAGATTTGTCTCTTCACATGACACAAAGTCATACGTTATGAAAGAAATGAGTGATTCGTCTTATATTTTTATCCAAGAAGGTGCTGATAAAGTGAGTGAAGTTTTATGTAGTATCTCTCTCATACTCGTGTATTGAATTGTATATCATTCCTATGATTTTCTGTTTCAATTCCATAATGTTGGGAATTGGAGTAGGAAAAGTTATTTTCATCTCCGTATATATCTTTCAAAGTGGCTATTTCGACATTTTTCTTTCATTTTACATACTGGAGTATTTGGCTTTATAATGTATGAGTACAATAGAAACGAATTTATCTTTCTTATACAACAGAAAAGCGTTAGAAAAATCATTTGAAATGTTTTTTTTTTTCGTTTCAGGTATTCGAGCACTCTTAATAGACAAAGACAAGAATCCCAAGTGGATTCCTTCCTCGTTTTCAGAAGTTTCAGAAGACCTTGTTCAAAGTCATTTTTTGAAGGTTCCTGAAGAAGAGAATCAAATGAAGTTGTTGCAATGATTCCAAGTTTTATCATTTCTCTTCGAGATCTTGAATCGATAAGAACTGTGTAAATTGACTTTCTATAAAATTTTGTGAATTTTAATACAATTGAGGTCTTCACTAATTGGTAATACTTTCTTTTAGGAGTTCAAGAATTCAAGGCCTCGTGAGTTTTGAGTTCTGGCTTCAGTGAAGGGAATGTTATCAAAAGTGACAAATATTCTTTGATATTTTTATACTCGTATACGAGTACGAGTATATTATTTATGTTAGAGTCTGATAACTATTCATCTAACAAATGCTGAGTCCACGCGAAACAGGAAATATGAAAACCTTTCAGTTTCAGGAACAGCTGCAATAGCAAACGAATAAATCAATGTAAATCATTACAAGCATTTATTCGCTCCCTAAATAGATAAAAATAAGATTTAAATTACATCTAACCTATTCTTTTTTCAATTACTTTACAAAAATTCATTGTGAATAATAAGATTCAAATTCAATCAAATAATAAGATTTAGCCGCAGTGCTGCACGACGTAAATTTGAGTGATCTTTTCCATACACCAATCTATATGGAAGTCCTATGAATATTTTTGAAAGATATTAGAACTTTTTCTTTTCACGTAATTCAATGTTATTGTAAAAGTAGTAATTTTTTCTAGTTTGTATCTAAAAGCAACTGTATATGATCTTCATATCTTTACAAAGAGTTATCATTGTGGTTTCATCATAAGTAGAAAATCAAAAAGCTTTCTATGAATATATAGCTTGAGAAATGGTCCTAATGCAGATTCTGTGAAACATGTTCTTCCTTACGAATCAGTAGAGAGTTGTCCTGAAAAACTTGAGAATAAAATTGGATTAGATAATTTAGGAAATACTTTCTACATGAATAGCATTTTACAAGTGTTGTTCATGACGAAGAATTTCAAGAACGAGGTTTTAATGATGAACGAGAACGAGAATGTTTTCTACTTATTCACCAAACTCAAACACCTGTTCATGCAGCTGCAGTTTCGTAAGAATGTATAATCTTTTCCTCCAACCAATTTCCTGAAGTCTTTGAAGTCCACAAGATACTCCTTAGGACAAAAAGAGGATTGTACCGAATTCTTGGGGTTCTTGTTGAACACTCTTCGTGAGCAAAACAATAGCAAAATCAATACTTCTGACCGCTCTGTATTGAATGATTCCATACAGTCCATTTAGTCTTGTGTTTGTTAATCTTTTGCTGGAAAAATCCTCACTTGTTTACTTCGTAGTAAATGTTCAAGAGTTAGCGAAAACGTATACGAATTTCTGGAACTTCAACTACCGTTTTCTAATATGACTTATAACCAGTCCGTGTAAAGCTTATTGTCAAATCATCTGAAAATGGAACTTTTAAAAGGTGATCATCAACTGTATTGCCAAACATGCGCCAAACTAACTGACTGTTATAAGGAAACTAGTATAGCCGAGGCACCAGTCAATCTAATTGGTTCAAACATGACTCAACCTCTGACAAAAGCACCAAACTCTTACAAAGGTTCAAAATTGATGAACACTTCAATCTAGTAGACCACTGTTATAATCTTCATACAGTGATTATTCACTGAGGTTCTGGCGTTGAATCTGGTCATTATTACACCTTGGCCAAAGACGAAACGGACTGGTTTAAGTTTAACGATAGTCATGTCACTAAATGTTCTGGCGATGTATTGAATTTATTGGAGCCTCTGAAGACACTCTACATTTTGTTTTATGAGAGAGATGTGGTACTGCAGGTTTCTCCTGCAGCTTAAAAGTAAATGCGCCACTGGAATCAATGAAGTCGTCCCGGAACGCCAATTTTTTTTTTGTTGTTTTTTGATTTCATTATTTGTATTTTGAAAAGAAACTATTTGGGAAAAATCAATTTATTCTGATAATCCATTGGCAGTTCTCGTTTCATGAACATTGCTTGGCAACGCACCGCCTTTGAAAGCCTCGTTTATCATTAATATGCATAGATTGGGCCTTCTGCCATAGATTATGTCTTTGTAGGGGGAGATATCATCGACTTTCCGTACTCAGGCTTGTTCTTGAAGAACACCACCAATGAGAACAGTGCTGTTTATTGTTGGATCTCGAATGCTTCTTTTTTGGGTTCTAATATTGAAGTTGTCTTGAAGCAATAGTGAAAGACGATTTTTTTTTGGTGATCGATGTCGAAACATTGCTTGGACTATTCGAAAGTAGAACAGATTTCTTCGCCTTTTCCTATAGTTTCAATTGTTAGGTACAACTTTATTTATATTCACAAATATAGTGTCTCAATAAAGAAGTTTCCGATTACTTCAATGAACTGAGTTATTTTTAAGGAATACAAAATATCAAAAGAAGTGCATGTAAATTTATTTATTTTCAAGTATTCACATACAAATAACATTAGAGCTAATGAATATAAATAGAAAATATTACACAAATAATTCAGTTTTGGAATAATTCCCAGTGGATTATTTAGAACATTAAAATCCTTGATAAGTCATTTTATTTGAGCATTTTCCAACATTTTCAAGAGAAAAAATAATTCAGCATTCGTTTTGAAACTACAAAAAAATTACAAAAAACCTCACAACAATCTTTGAACAACCGCAAACATTATTAAGAATCAAACACTGAATGAACAATTTTGATTTGACATCTACGATTTCTGTTAATGTTAGGCCTTACGAAGAAAGTATGTGATTGGTTCATAAGGGGCCGTTCAAGTATTAGGGGCACAACAGGGAGCGAGGGGGGCGGGTTGCTTTGCTCATTTTTGATGACTTAGGGGACGAGATGTCTACCTAGATGGTGATTACGCCAGCAGTAGTGATTTATTCTTTTATACATATGACAATACATTGTCCACACACATTGTTTGAAAACGAAACGAATTTTTGTGGATTTCCACAAACAATGTTTACGTTTAGTCACTCACTTCCTGATGATTTCCTAGACATTATATGGTATAATGAACATATAAAAGCCAATACTTGCTTCAAATTTCAAAATGTAGAAACATAGCATGACGTCGTCCCAGAAGTGACCTATTTAGATTACTGGACAATAGGTTTCC
>WOGP01005038.1:0-13478 GCA_015342065.1 Leptinotarsa undecemlineata
TCTTTGAAGTTACCCAAGATTGATCTCGTTACTGGAATATTGAATTGGTTAACTATACTGTAGTTGTATGAATCAAACCTACTTATGTTAGTTTTCATGAATTCACAAAAATGTTCTGTATTTACTTTCAGAATGAGTGAGTCGGTATCTGTGTAAAGTAAAGAGACATTTTCATCAAAGTGTTGTTTGATGCAAAAATAGAAAAAGTCATACATGACTGTTTTAGATAATTCTAATATAGAAAATCCCAAAGATAATGGTTTATCATAGCGTACTTCAACTTCACCCATTTGAATTACAACGAAATTATTTTTTTAAATTTGGTCTGGGTATGAGAGTGCTGGCACCTATGTAATTCTTATTTAGAAAATCCCAAATATAATGGTTTAACGTAATGAACCTTAACTCTACCCAATTGAATGGCAACGAAATTATCAGTGGAAATTGAACAATTTTTGAAATTTGGTTTAGCTATGAGAGTACTGGCACCTATATTACTCTTTATATTTTCACAATATGTAACGAGTCCAATATCAATTATGTTAACCACATTCTCCATTGTACAGATTTTCCAAATCACATATCTCACTTCTCCAACCTCTCGAATGAGCAACAGCAGATTATGACGAAAAAAGGTGTAATGCCGTATGACTATATCGATTCTTTCAAAAAGTTCAATGAAGATTGTTTACCCCCTTATAGAAATATTTTACAACAAATTGGAGTATAAACCGTGTCCTAGGAGATCTTACTCACGTGCCAAATAGATATAAGATACTTCCAAAATAAACACATTGGGGAAATATACGGATCTATATTTGAAAACGGATGTCATGCTTCTGGCTGGAGCACTTCCGCTCAAGTTTTCATTAACCTTACGGTTTGGATCCTGCTCATTATTTCACTCTGCTAGGCTATACAAGGGATGCTATGTTATTCAAAACGAAACAACAACTTGAACTTCTAACCGATGTAGATCAGCTGCTGTTTTTCGAAGAGGAAACAAGAGGTGGATTGAGTCAAGTTTCCTTCAAGCGAAGAGTCATAGCAAATAACAAATACATGGGAACCAAAGCTGACTCATACCTAATGTATTTCGATGTTAATAATCGATATGGTTGGGCAATATCTCAATATCTACCATACGGCGGGTTTTAGTGGATGAATACCAACATTGATATCACAAATAGAAGTTGATCTGAAGTATCCAAACAACCTTCACGATATGCATAAGGATTTACCGTTCTGCCACGAACATGTGGATCCTAAGACAAAAAAATCTCGAGCCGAAGTACATCGGATGTGAAACAATTCACATTGATGGCTACTCTCCAGACGAAGGAAAAATATGTGATCCATTACAGAAATCCCAAGCAGGGATAAGTATCCCATATCAACTTGGCACGTGAGTAAGATCTCCTAGGACACGGTTTATACTCCAATTTGTTGTAAAATATTTGGATAAGGGGGTAAACAATCTTCATTGAACTTTTTGAAAGAATCGATATAGTCATACGGCATTACACCTTTTTTGTCACAATCTGCTGTTGCTCATTCGAGACGTTGGAGAACTGAGATATGAGATTCGGAAAATCTGGACAATGGAGAATGAGGTTCCTTGGGGTCATAATGATATTGAATTTCATCAAAACGATCCGAATGATAACATTCGTTGGATAAATAATATTATTCACCAATCACAATCTCAGGATAGTCCATTGGATCAATTGAATAATTTATCGTCTGCCGAGATCAATAACTGAAATATCATTCAATGTCTTTAAAACCGGAAAATCCAATATTGATGTTTATGCAGGTAATCATAAATACAACTGTAATGTGATACTAATGTTCATATATTACTTTAATGAATATGAAGATAGAAGTACATACCAAATACGGCATTATTCATTGGTTTGAATAGGTTGTTCTCAGAATCATAGAGGCAGCAGTTCGCAAACGTGTAATCAACCCTATGTAGGGCTTCAACCATGTGGAATGTTTGAACTTTAGAACACTATGAATCTTCTTCAAAATGAGACCATGTTCTAAGGCCTGCTTGAGATTTCTGTAGAGGATCACATACTTTCTCTTCGACCGGAGAGTAGCCATCAATTTGAATTGTTTCACATCCGATGTACTTTCGGCTCGAGATTTTTTTTTCTAAGGATCCACATGTTCGAGGCAGAACAGTAAATCCTTATGCATATCGTGAAGATTGTTTGGATACTCCAGATCATCTTTCATTATATAACCTTCTGAGGCATCATCAGGCACATTCGTGATATCAATGTTGGTAACCATTCACTAGATATTGAGACATTGCCCAACCATATTGATTATTGACATCGAAATACATTAGGTATTTCAGCTTTGGGTTTATCATAATTGTCACCCATGTATTTGTTATTAGCTGTGACACTTCGCTTGGAGCAAACTTGACTCATTCCACCTCTTGTTCCCTTTTCGGAAAACAGCAGCTGATCTACATCGGTGAGAAGTTCAAATTGCTGTTTCATTTTGAATAACATCCCGTGTATAGCCAGGCATAGTGAAATAATGAGCAGGATCCAAATCGTAAGTTTTATGACAACTTGAACGGAACTGCTCGAAGACATCAGCCGTAAGCATAACATCCGTCTTCAAATATAGATCCGTATATTTCCCCAATGTGTTTATTTTGAAAGTATCCCATATCAACTTGGCACGTCGGTAAGATCCTCTAGGACACGGTTTATACTCCGATTTGTTGTAAAATATTTCGATAAGGGGGTAAACAATCTTCATTGAATTTTTTGAAAGAATCGATATAGTCATACGGCATTACACCTTTTTTTGTCAAAATCTGCTGTTGATCATTCGTGAGGTTGGAGAACTGTGATATGAGATTTAGAAAATCTGATAAATATGATACTAACGTATCCAGCGATGAACTCATGAGTCTGAATAAGTCAATGAATCTGAAGTGAATATTGCTACCTGAAATACTGTCAGTGAAGGAAATATTTTTTTCCTTCGTTATCAGCAAAACGGCGACACTTCTATTGAGATCCAATTCATTATAATTAAATGTGCATCATACCCTGACCAGTTATGAAACATGATGGAAATTGTTTGATTATCTTGATAGTTGATATTGCACTCATTTTGTGATGGTCTTCGATAATTATTTTTAGGTATTAGATGATTATGATCGCGTACTTTTTTGTCTGATATAATGAATGGTTTGTCACATATATGACAATGAGTTGCTACGCTGAAATCTGTTTCCTGGCTGACTGATATATCTATATCGAATGGACAATGGATCACAGTTGCAACATCTTCAGCAAACTGTCCTATCTCGTCGGCAAACCAGTTCATACAATTTTCACCACGAAATGATCGATAAAATGATAGCGTATCATCATAAGAGCATTTCACATAATATCCAATAGATGCCGGAATGTGTCGATTATATTCATTAACATCTTGTGTAGATATCAATACACTCTCCAGATCGGCGTGAATTACGAAGGGCGATGTGATTTTTTTTTATTTTTGAACTTTAAAATAGGTTTTCCGTCCATGGTTGATTTTCGTAGGCATTCCTGTGTCTTCGAGCAGTCTTCTAAGTGTTTATCTAGCTTAACTTGCGTGGAAAAATAGTGAAAACACCTATTACAAAAATATTTTTTTCCATTATGGTTATCGAGTTGATTACTCTCCAAACTAGATAGATATTTCATCCAAACAAAGTGTTTTCTGGTTAGTGACGTTACCTCATAGACAATTATTGAATCCTCCCATCTTTCATCGTAATACATGTCTTGAATCATGAGTAGATTCACATGTTTGCTTTCATTTTGTGCTAGGCCCAATCTTAGTGGTATTACTGTATACTTTGATTTAGAAAGTTTCAACGTATAAACGTAGACTGAGAGGTCATGTTGCTCTGCGAATCTATTTATCTGAATAATTTTCATCGGAAAGTAAGTACCTTTCAACTTCAGAACTTTTGAATAGTCAGAATAGGATAGAATATGATATGAATGTTGTCCATGGGCAACTGGATATAACGCCGAAACAATGGCCCAAGCGAAGCAGGCATTATCATGATTTGTCACATTTATGCATGCTTGGCTTCGTTTGATTTGAGAAAGCAGCTCAAAGTATGATGAACATCTCTGCGGCACAAATTTGTTTATGTTAACCCCCAAATTCACTACGGCTTTCAACGTCCAACCACTGTCGCGTTCCTGAAACTCTTTTAACTTCATCATGATTGGATCCATAACATGTTCCTCAAACCACATATTCATATCAGTGGTACTATAGATGGATGCGTTATATGTTGTGAAATACTTATATTCGTTTGAAATTCGATCGCCTTTGACAACCTCAAATTCTCCACCGGATGTATCATTAACCTTTGTGAATGCACCTTTTTTTAATGCATTTTCAATTCGTCCCACAAAAAGGGTCTTTCCAGCTAATCAGGCCTGCTCCTTTCTTCATCTCAAATTTCATCTGATTACGTAGTGTTGTAATATTGGCCAAGAAATCTAGTAGATTTTGTTTCCCACCCATAGTATTAGTATATTTCAGAGATTTTTTTTTCTTTTAGAAGCCTTATAACACTCTTCAAGTACATCCTTCACTGTTTTTTCCTTGAATTCATGGTTTATGAGGCTGAGGATAGATGCGATATATTTCACCACATCAACAAACATTTTTCAAAATTGCAGAAGCAGGTTCAACAATAACTGATCGACCAAAGTGGGGCACTTATATATATAGCCGGGAAATATCCCTCAAAAAGTTAATAAGAAACAGCATCATCTAGCGGGGAAAGCTTTGCGTTAGAAGTGATGTGATCAAATATGGATATGAATAAAAAATCTGCTATAGGGACACATGTCTTATGGAATCATAGTATGTCAGAAAAATGAACACTATATTCACAGGAACAACGGTAAAAATGTGGAAAAAAATGTGTATCGCGCTATTACAATACCCAATTCGATAGCGACAAGTTGCATTATTGTATCTTTATCATGCAGCAAGTAAATGTTGTACTGATTGGAAGAATAGGGAAATCAATATGTGAAAACTTCATATTGAATAAATTGAACTGAAAATTTTTTTGAGATAATTCTGTTCTTCTTTAGCCTACATTAACCTCATATATCGATATCAGGTCGAATCCAACTCATGTATTGGAATTGAATGCTAGTTTGTGTAAAACTCCTAGTGTTGCACTTCTGATGGATACATCATAATACAACATGAAAAAGTTAGCGTAAAGCATGCGTGTGAAAGTACGAAAAATGTGTGCATTATGTAATATTTGGGGACTGACAGACCCGTATAGTACATCGACAGAAAATGACCTCTTATTCAAATTGAAGATCACACTTAATCAGTTTTCAGGTCGAAGTGTGGAAATACATCCTTTTCAGTTGAATACACACTTACCTCATATGGTATATTGGCATAAATCTTGGATGATATTGGGTTAAAGGAAAAATATAGTAATACATTTCAAATCAAGACATGTGTCTTGCGACATGTAAAAGTTCATCTCAAGAAAATATTCAGGTGTGAATAATATGTATCTTTTTCGCTGTATAATGGTGTGTTGGAACTGTATGCATTGTTTTGGAGAACTTCCAAACCCCGTTCAACATGAAGATTAGATTGTAATGCAATACGTGAAAGTTTTTTTTAGGCTAGCATATGCATGTGTGAGCAATATCAATCTATTCTACTGCAAATTGGCATGTGTTGACCCTACGTATCTCATTCGGAAACTCCGCAAATCTCCTTATAGCATAACCTTGGCAGTGAATAATCTCATGTTCAGTTTCAAGCTCAAATCAACCTGCTTTGTCAGATTTCGACATGCTGGGGGAGAGAAACAGATCAAAGTAAGAACAAACTTGCTTTTCAGTTGGAATCATATTAATATCATCTTGTATATGGCTTCAGAGTTGTAATAAATTATGTTTCGAAAAGTAAAACGTAGTGTGACATTTTCAATCATTACGTCGTTTTTAAGCATGCGGAAGTTCATGTAGGGCATGCATATGTGCATATATGTGAGAAATATCAGTCTGTTCCCTTGTAAGATGTCAAGTTTGGCACTACATATCTACAAATTTCCGTCTAGAATGTCATTGGCGGAGAAGTCGAAGTCAAATTTTATCAATCATTTTTGATACATGAATGTATATATGACATATCACATTCCACAACAGATGTTTTATCTGATATCACTTTTAACAATTACAGCACATGTTACACAAAAATATTATTTTCATACTCTTTCAGGGAGTGAAAACAACTTGTTACCAAAAAAGTCTTCAACTTTTTTTATTTGAGAAAATTTGTTTTACTTCTGATGCTGTATGGTGATAAGTTGGAATATTTTGCCTTGGCATAATGTGACGAACCTTTGTAATCAGTATGGTTTATTTTTTCCTGTTGGAAGGCTTTCTTTCGGCTCGTTCGATGAGAGTGAATTTCCTGATTTCTTGTTAGTAGATGGAAATGTACATGAAGGTAACTCAATATTTTGTGAAGATAAATACATGGCAATGTGAGAAATTTTTTGTATTGAAATGTTTTCTCACAAGATTCTCTGTATTTGGTATCAAAAGTTAGTCTAATGAACCGTTTCTGCATTATAAGTATTCTATTTATTTCTGATGAGTAACCCCAAATGGTGATGAAAGATTATGACTCAAAAATTTTACTTCATTGTTAGGAAAGAAAATTAATTTTTTTTCAGAGAAGTACACAAGTATTGGATGTGATTATTGAAAGACAATTCATTGTCAAGTTGTGTTCCAAGGAATTTTTATTTGCTGTTGTTTCGAAACCTAGACTCATTTGGAGAGGGCGATGATACCCACTTGAAAACTGGATAAATGTTGTTTCATCTTCATTATTTATTGAAGGATTGTTTCTACACCAATATTCGAATTCATTAATCAATAGTTTTGTTTTATTTTCAATTTCATTTGAACTTGGGGACGTCACAATGATTGTTGTATCACCGGAATTCATGAAAACTTGACCCTCGAGAAAAACCTTGTATTCAATTTCAAGGTTGATTCAATCTTCACCATCAAATGTGGCCAATGTGTTGGGACAAAAAAAAAACAAAGTTAGGTGATACACACGTCTCAGTTGAAGTTACGTCAAGATCGTCTACTATATTACTTCAAATTGGTATGTGATTATATTTCAAGAAAAATACAGTGTAACAGTTTGAATCATTATCAAATATGTGGTAGTTCATGTTAGACATGCATATGCTTGAGAAATTTCAGTCCGTTCTTCTGTAAAATGTTGTGTATCGAGTCTACGCATCTGTTTTGGGTACCTCACACATATACGTCTAGCATGACGTCGACAGATGATAACCTTGCATTTATTTCAAAGTTAAACCAAACTTCACAGCTAAATATGGTGAAGGCGGGTGAATAAATTCATTTTCGATTGAAGCGATGGCATATTCTACTTTTCAGTAATAGTTACGCCGATGTCATATGATGTGAAGTTTGTAACGAAATGCAAAAGCTACGTGCAATATCAAAATCGACAAATATTTTGTTATACGTAACCAGGAAATAGAGGTACAAAATATAGACAATCGGCTCATCAAAGCAGTTGTCTCTTCCGACAATTTTTAAATTCTAACCAAACCCCAAAATTTTCTCAATCCAAAAATATTTTTCTTTCGAATATGTATTCTGAAATTCAATTTCAATCTTTTCAGTGCATGAATCTACATAGAATAGACCTAAATAATAACTGTTCGTTCATTCGTCAAAATGATTACAACATTGCATAAGATTCAGATCTCAAATTCCATTGGATAGATACAAACAACAGGAATTTATTCTCTGATATTTTATTTCTTATTACTCATGCTTTATTGGTTTGATTCATGTTGAATCATTTGTATACATGCACTGAACTTTTCCCAATACTTATCTCTTATTATTGTATAACCTATAAAAGTGCATTCCGACGCGGTCTCAATAGTTCAATGAGGTTTCAAAGCGGAAATATGAGGTCAAATTTTGCTATAATTAAGAGAGTTACTGTCAATTGTTATATTTATTCAATTCGTCCTAACCATTCCTTGACACAGGTCAAGTTGATAATTTTTATATTGATACTTCACGAGATTCTACAATATTATCCATACAAATGCACATTATCAAACTCTCTTCAGTTCACCCTAATTCAACACCTGTCTCAAATTTCAATCCGTCTCAACTTTACCTTTGCACGGCTTAAGTTGATAATTTTCAGATCAATACTTCACGAAATTCGACAATATTATCTATACAAATGTACGTTATTTACCCTCTTCCGTTCATACTACTTCAACACCTTTATCTTAAATTACAATTCGTTTCAACCTTACCTTGACACAACTCAAGATGATAATTTTCAGGTTAATACTTCACGAAATTTCACAATATTATTTATACAAATACACGTTATTTAATCGAAACACCTTTATCGATTAAAACATCACGGCACTCTTCCGTTCGCACACAGAGACCCTACTTTTTGATATGGAACAGGTAATTTGGAAAATTATTCAACCCACACAAGGGTGGTAATGCCTGAATTTCATCTTTGATGCTAGATAGTATAGGGTCGAGCGCGCAGATTTATTTTAGTTTCATTTTCAACTCAGTGGATCGTGCGACTTCTGAAGGTTGTATGAAATCTTGTAAATCAGGGGAAATCTGGCAACACAGCCTTATGGAGATTCCCATGTTGCAAACAAAATTTGCAAAACGGAGCTTGGCTTTTTTCTCCAAATTTACATGGTATTTCTCGTAAGGCATTGTTGACATCGGCCCCATAATCCTTTAGCTAGTCTACTGACGTGTAGTCAATGATATTCCATAATTGAAAATCAGAATTCTTTCTGAGTATTTTATTCCCCTTGCTGAAATGGAGCGAACAGCAAAAGGTCACTCCATTTGTTGGATAAGGTACTAACCAACTGCATATCCGAAATTTGCTGGAATCCTCTGAATAAGTAAGAAAAACTTTCTTATAAGTCAGTGGGCTATGCTTGAAGACCGGCAGTGAACAAATCTGAAGAAATGAACTCCAAACATTCAAGCCAGTCTCGGATATACCTACATAGTAGGTTGAATGGACTGATGCCTATCAGAAAACAATCACTTTCCTGGTTCATATCATGAAGGGCGTTGGATTATATCTAACATGCGTCAGTGCAGGAATTTTCACGGAGAATTTCCTGCATATACAATTGGCAATACAACTGAAAGAGTCGACCTTCAATTTTGGAACGAGCACACTTGCAGACCGGTTTCAGGCCTTTCGTGGTATTATGTCCAAAGATGGCGGACAGTAAAGACGATACATTGAGAGCTCTGTGTGATTATTGCAAAAAACCAGATGTTTTAAAAAAGTTACTTGTGAAACTTGTGGAACAATCTTCCACTATAGATGCGCCAATAAAAAAACAAAAAAAAATGCTGTAATAAACAGAAGTTTGATGAAGCAATTGGGGAATTTGAAAATTCTAACCCAGTAACACTTGATGATATGGAAACTTCCTCATTGATTGAAAAGTCAATAATATGGGAAAATAAGATTCTGAAAGAAATTAATGCGGAACTCAAAATAAACAATAAACTATTAAAAGGTGAAACTGAATACATGGTAATCGAAAATGATGAAATTAGAACTAATATGGACATGTTAACAAAACATTAGATAGAAATTTCACAACCAGAAACTATTCTACATAATTCAAACCAACTCCTAGATGAAAAACTAGAGGACAAATTGAATAGAACTGAGTAATTTGCTTTAAATGTTTTACAAGATAATAAAGACATCATTATTATCATAATTGAAAATTCAATACAAGGAAAATCATTGAAGAGAAAACGAGACCCATTTCTTTCTTAGTGAAACCAAAAATAACACCATCAAGCATGATGTCAGTGGGATCAACAGGCGTGACAGGAAACTGAATATAATGCATTTCAATGTTCAAGGAATTCATGGTGAGGCTATTGTTCTTGAAATGATACTGGAGGAATAAGATATTGATATTTTTGTATTACAAAGCATTGGCAAACAACAACAACATGCTATTCTCAAGAAAAGTTGCTTTTAATCGTGATATAGAAAAGAACTTCGAAGCAGCTGTAATATGTGTAGATCTGACTCAAATTGTATCAAAATTATTTGTGATTTCTGTATATTGGACACCTGACAGTAACATTGAAATTTTTCTTACAGAACGGTGTGAAGATTACCTGATAGTATGTGGTGATATCAATATCAATTTCCTAACTGACTCTGTGAATGTCAGAGAAACAATCAATATTTTCAATGAATTGGAAATGGTAAATCATGTCAATCATGCAACAAGAATTACCGGCGAAAACTCCACTTTTATTGATGTCATGTTCACAAATTCAGACGTTGAACAACAACTAATTAAAGAAAATCACATATCTGATCATACTTTCCACATATATAATATCTCAGAAAATAATCTAATGACTTTTAAAACTTCACTACAGAAAGAAACATGAAGAAATACATTCAATTCATGAAATATAGATGATAAATTCAACAACTTCTACAGCACCTTCAAATATCACTACATCGCTTTCACTTGCCAAAAATTCCATTTGAGTGAAAATAAAAAACCATGATACTCTCCCGAATTGAAAGAGCTTTATGATATGCTAGGTGAGATGTCAAATATTGTGAAGAGTATGTCTAAAAATATAGTTCATACAATGTATAAGATCTTGAAGCACTAATACAATGAAAAAGTGAAAGAAAATAAACTTACTTATAACAACGACAGACTACAACGAGCACCAAATTCAGTGAGAGAGCTGGAAAATAGTCAATGACTTGAAAAATAAGGCAACAAATGACACACTGAAACAACTTATTATAAACAACAGAATAATATCGAACCAAAGGGAAGTCTGTAATGGTCTAAGTGACTTTTTTATGGACATACCTTGTCGAGAACCACAGGTTGATGAATTGAAACTATTTCCTTATTAAGAACACAGTTTCTTTCTTTCTCCAACAACCAGTTAAGATACTGAAGAATATATAATGAAGATAACTGAGACGTTTACTTCTGGAATAGATGATATATGGGTAAAGCTGTGCGTCATGTTGAACAGATAATACGTTTACCATTGGCTCAGATTAGATCAGATTAGTTCAAAAATAAGGGATCAAAAGATGATGTTACAAAATATCGTTATGTTTGCTCACGGAGTCAAATAGCAGAAATAATTGACATGGCATATAATAATCGTATCAACAAATTTTTAAATCACCACCACATATTATTTAACTGTCAAAACGGTTTAAGACAAAACAAATCTACATTAACCGCAGTAGGTGATTTTTGTTCAAACTATATATGACTCTCTCAATGATAAACACAATTCTATTGCACTTTACTTTGACCTGACTAGAGCACTCGATACAGTTGATCATAGTATTTTATTGGATAAGCTGTATCGGATTGGTGGACAAGGAGTCGCAAATCAATGGTTTGCATCTTATCTCAGATAAAGGCGAAAAATTGTAGTATTAGGTGGAAATAGAACAACAGATATAATTGTGAATACTGGTGTCCCTCAAGAATCAATCTTGGGGCCTGTTTTCTTTATAATTTTTATCAATGATATGGTGTACTCATTTCCCAATGCTGGAAAAATTGTCAAGTATGCTTATGGCACTAATATTCTCATATCAGATAATGAATTAAGAAATGATGTTACCAGAGCAAGTATTTGCGGCAATGATTTTTCATAAATGGTACTCGTTTGATGGACTATTACTTAACCTACAAAAAATGTTCTTTATGGTATTCACAACCAAAAATATAGATCGTAATATGAATTTTTTATTAAGAGTGATTCATATATCAATAGAACAGGTGAATTTCATGAAATTTCTGGGTATCAAAATAGACCAAAAATGACATGGAAACCTTATATTGATGATATAACAAATAAATTGAGCAAAATTTTCTTTATTATAAGACAACTCTTCATCATCCAAAAGAAAATAATTGGATGTATGGCTGGTGTAGCTCGTGGAACCTCTTGAAGAAACATATTCAACCAATTCTCAATTTAAACAGTCCCTGAACTTACATTCTTCTGATTGTCATCAATGTCAAAAAAGGAGATAATAACCTGAGTAGAAGATGTGATTCACACAAATACAATACGAAAAGTGATGAAAGTATCCACCAGCCATACTCAAGATTGAGCATTGGTTAGGATTCTCACAAATACCAAGGAATCAGGGGCTATAACCCACTGATTAATATATTTCCGCACTCAAACTCAGAGAAAGCAAATGTGCTGAAGGATAATCTGAATCGTTATCTAATAAATCAGTCATTTTACAGCATTGAAGAGTTTTCAGGCGCTACATTGTAGAGAATATGTATTTTTTTTTGGATTTCAAATTGTATATTTCTGAATTTTCTTTATTGCCTTATGACTATGCATGACTATGCGACATTGCATGTATATATGTATTCTCTTGTATGTATATGTAAATTCTTCAGTGATTAATAAAATTAATTCTAAATTCTAAAAATTCTTTGCCTGGATAGCACTTGTTATCTGCTAGGCGTCAGTTCAATAAACCCACTGTATAGGTATATTCCAGACTGACTTGAAAGTTAGAAGTTCATTTCTTTAGATTTTTTCACTGCCAGTCTTCAAGCATAGCCCACTAACTAACAAGAAAGTTTTTTTTCCTTATTCAGAGAAATCAAGCTAATTTCGGATACGCTGTTCGTTAGTACCTCGTCCACTAGATAGAGTGACATTTTGTTGAATTTCACTAGTACGGACTTCCATTGTCTAATAGATTAAACTAGCTTTTGCCCGCGGCTTTGCTCGTTTCAAGAAGTATTATTAATAATCAGGTAGAGTTTTTGCGGCTTTACTTTTGTTTAGCTTGTGTGAAAAATTAGGGATTGCAAAACTTGTTTGTACACAATGTTCTTAACTAATCTGTCATCAGGCGCTAAAGCTATCAGGCTATTGGGTGAACTTACTCTCGATGAAGCAACATTAAACTGTCCATGAGAAAAGCAATATTCTATACCCGCAAATTTGAGAGTTTGCCCCTGAGAGCTGTTTATGGTCATGGCAAAGCAGACTTTTAGGGAAAACTGTAATTGATCAAAGAAGTTATTCAAAACTGTAATCGTTTAAATTCGAACGGGATATCATCAGGTATTAATGGAATTCGTCGTATGAATACAGTTTCCCCTTTCGCACACCCAGTTGATATAGTGGCTTCCACTATATTGCAATGTAACGCTTTCACTTGCAGTCTCGTACCGTTACAAAGTTTTCGTGGTTTAAAATTTCGCAACAACATAATTGGAGGGCTCACACGCAGAATAAGCTCATGAC
>WOGP01005041.1:0-13477 GCA_015342065.1 Leptinotarsa undecemlineata
TTATTATCGATTTTATTGCACAACTATATTCAATAACAGAGTATATATAGTTCATTGCTATTCAACAGCAAAGTTTTTGAGTAGGTACACAACTGACTCTCATGATTTATAATTATTGAAATGTGAAGATTATTTTATATTCATTATCCATGTAATTTGACCTTTGGCCTGTTTAGATACAAATAAATAGATAAATGTGTTTTGAATGTTTCGGGTAAGTGATTGAATATTTTAGATGATAGGTAAGTGAAGTTTCGTGTTACCACATTTCATTTAGTTTGTATCGTTTGGACATGTTCACTTTCTTTATGCCTTGTTTAATATTTGTGATTGATTTTTTTGAGTTCAGATTTGTTTTTGTAGATGTATATGATTATTTGATGCATAAACAGTTGTCTGAGATCGAGTATACCTGTTTCTTGGAATAGTATATTGGAGTAGTACCTAGTTGTTTTTTTGCCATATAATTCCAAATTTTTTCATGGAGGACATCCAACTGCTTGAAATGGGTTTTAACTGAACTACCCCAGCTGAGAATGGCGTATTGTAGCATTCATTGAACAAGAGCGCAGTATATCATTTTCAGGTACGTGATGCCAAGTATGTTTTTTAATTTTGTGAATCTGTATAATAAGCACCTCAATGTCTTCGTTATATTTATTTGTGAATATCCCAGCGTAAATATTTATCTACTGTTACTCCTAAGTACTTTATGTCGTTTCGCGAATGTATTAGTTCCATAATTCCGTTATGTTCTACGTTGGAATTATAAAAATTGGGTAGTGTGCCTTTATCATTGGCAAATGGAATGAAAAATGTTTTTTTTTCAAAATTGATAGTTAATATTTTTTGACTGAACCAACTGAATATGATTTTCCGATCCGCTTCTACTTTGTTTTTCAATATGTCCCATTGTTTGATCTGTATAGAGGATAGCAGTGTCGTCGGCGAAGCTGAGAATGTTTCCTGTTGACATTTTTGACAATAATAAATCATTTATATAAATTAAGAAGAGTATCGGTCCTAAAACTGTACCTTAGGGTACGTCGTAGTTCATTACCCCTTCATCACTTAGTACATTGTTAATTTTCACTACTAGTCTTCTATCAGAAAGGTAACTAGTGAATAGTTTGTTCGGTTCTCCTCGTAATCCTATATCGTCCAAAGTTTGTAACAACTGCTCATGGCTAACCGTGTCATAATCCTTGACCAAATTCAGGAACACGCACAAATTAGGCTGACTCTTATCTAAGGACGTGGATAGTTCTTTGGTTAGGTGGGCAATTGGCAAGATAACCGGCCACCCTACCAGAGCGGTACCCAAGTGAGTAAAACGTTTAAAGGAAGCTGCATTACAGAGTCATTCAGGGCGTATACAACGTGACAACTGCGTGCAGTTCAGTTAATCAAGAGTTACCTACAAAAACTTCGGAAAGTCATTATTAGACCTCAAGGAAACTATTTGCAGATATTTATATCTTTCACGAACGAGTTTGATGGTATTTTTCGTTTCAAAGACACTCTTTCAGAACTACACTGTCCAAATTAATCGGGGGAAGCGTTTAACAATCAAGTAAACTTCCATATTTATCGTAGGGTCAAAAAAGATGACCTGCTCATCTACTATAAGTTTCAAAATTTAATATTGACCAGCCAGAAAATCCCAATGCACCATCTGATTTTTTGATGTTGTATTTGTACTTGAATTTACAAATTTAACATCGGAGTACTCTGGACAAATCCAGATACGGAAGCCTATGGAAGGTCTGGTGGCAGAAAAGAGGTATATCCAATTCAACCACATCAGTACCAGATGTCTTTTATCCAGTACTGCTGCAGAAAGAATCTGAACTTCCTCTTTGAAAACTGTATAATCCCTGGAATACTGTAAAGATTGGTAGAGGACACTTTTGTTTTGAAGCCTGGGAAAATAGGACGGGATTCGTTGAAAGTTTGAAACCTTTCATTGATTTATCATTTGGATTGGAAATACTGATAAAACGATTCAACATTTCCACTGGCTAACGAACCACTGACCAATATGCGCTCATGTACAGTATATGAATGGAAAACTTACGCATGGTCTAATACTTATAAGAACGAGGAAGTACTTTTGGTTGCTTTTATGGATCCAAAAGAAGCACTTCTCCTCAACACCAGAACTGCACAACTCTTGTTGATGTACGTTTCAATAAACTAGTTTGTGTCTTCGAAAGATAAAGTAGATCAATAGTTATTAATATCCTTTCTTATGAACCGTACACTGACGGAGTTAATGGCATTTTCGGAAAGTTGAATGTGAAAATAGTCTTTAAAACTTCATAACTACTTCAACCCGTTTCCAACATCTTGTGCGGACACCACGTCATGCAGACATCAAATACAGCACGTTGAAACATCAAGTGGAAATTTTCGTGAACCTGATCCCGAAACAATAAAGAGGCCCACTGCTCTTAGATGATCAAAACAATCATTTTAAAGAGATTTTATTAAGCGACAATAGTATTGAACACAAAAATATTTTCAATGATTACGATCTTCGCGGAAATAAGATTTATCGAATTACACAACAAGGTAAAAAGGTTGTTTGTTACAAAATTGTGTCGGCGGCAAATCATTAAAGCAAACTTTGATGATATTGGTTATTTTAGTTTTGACAAAACAATCGATAGGATTCAACGAGCCTACTGGTTTCCTAAAATGAACCGGTTCGTAAAAAACATACATCCATTGACTTGTTTATTGTTTATATCAGAAATAACATAGTGGTAGAAAGCCTGGTTATTTGCATTCTATTCCCAAGTACGCTAGACCACACAATACGCTGCATGTGGATCATCTTGGACCATTTGTCGAAACCTTCAATCGTAATAAATACATTCTCGTAGGTGTGAACGGGTTTTCAAAATATACCTGTATCAAACCAGTGCCAAATACATCATCCAAATGTACAATTTATGCTCTTCAAGAAATGTCCCACTTCTGGGAAACCCAAAGCGTATAATAACAGATCCTGGGTCGGCTTTTACTACAAATGAATTCAAAGAATGGTCCATCGTCAATGGAAAAAGATTATTCAGCTGTAAGGATGTCCAGAGCAAATGGCCAAGTGGAACGAATGAATAAAAGAATTTTGGATGCCCTGGCAACATCTAGCCCACAAACTAGCAGAAATGATTGGGATAACAAAATAATTGAGATCCAACAGGGAATCAATTCTACAAAAGACCGTATGACAAAATAAACGCCCGCAGAACTGCTATTTGGGTACCAGTTAGGAACAGGTACCAATCTATGTAATTCGTCAGAAGAAGAAACAGACATCTCAAAAATCAGGCACTGAACTGATCACTATCTTAGGCACTAGAGAAAGCCATCTCAGGCACTGAACTGATTGCCAACTTAAGCACTAGAGGTTGCCATCTCAGGCACTGAACAATTCGTCGCCTTAGGCATTATGGAGATCGCCATCTTGGGCACTACAGATCGCCACCCCAGACACTAAACTGGTCGCCATCTCAGGCACTATGAAGATCGCCATCTTAGGCACTAAACTGATCACCATCTCAGTGACGAAACTGATCGCCATCTTAGGCACTAGAGATCGCCACCCCAGGCACTAAACTGATCGCCATCGTTGGCAGTATAAAGATCGCCATCTTGGGCACTAAACTGATCACCTTCTTAGGCACTACATATCACCATATTATGCACTAAACTGATTGCCATCTTAGGCACTAAACTGATTGCGGTATTAGGCACTAGAGGTCGCCACTCCAGACACTAAAGTTAGGCACTGGAGACCGCCATCTCATGCACTAAACTGATTGCAATCTCAAACACTAGAGATTGCCATCTCGACACTGAACTGATCGTTATCTTAGGCACAATAAATATTGCCATCTTACGCACTAAACTGATCGTCATCTTAGGCACTAGAGATCGCCATCTTATTCACTAAACTGATCACCATCTTAGACAGTAGAAGTTGCCATTTCAAGCACTGAACTGATCGCCATCTCAGGTACTATAGAGATCGCCATCTTAGGCACTAAACTGATCATCATCTTAGGCACTAGAGGTCGCCACCCCAGACACTGAACTGATCGCCTTGTTAGGCACTAGAGATCGCCATCTTATGCACTGAACCGATTACCATCTTAGGCACTAGAAATTGTCATCTCAAGCACTAAACTCATCGCCATTTTAGGCACTATATTGATCGCTACATTATGGTAGAATTACCTTAAAAAATCTTAATTGTTTCTTTTGATTCAGAATATTCTTTCCAGAATGAAAGTCCGATGAGTCGACTGATTATTCATTGGTGGAAGCGAAGATAAAATAACGCAATGCATAACCTTATCGTCACTTCAAGTAAGGAAGGACGATAACAGAAATGCGAATTATTCATGATTCGTAAATATATGGAATTAAGTAGATGTAGAGAGTTTTTAATTATAACTATACCCCTCAGTCTACACTTGTCTATAGGTAACCCTTAAGACAAGTATATGAAATGAGCTCTGAGGACTGTGGGGAAAATACATCTATCAGACTAAACGACCTAATGTCGTTTGAAAGAACATGAATCATATATCTGATTTCAGAGGCCGACACGGTTTGTAGAACGTCTACAAATGCAATCAGTTGCATTATTGATTACTAGAAAAATATGACGCCTACGGAAAGTATTTTCCATTCAAAAATATCCAATGGAAATGGAATGTACAAATATATTTCACTGTGTGATTTACGTAATGATACATAATAACGATAACTACAAATTTGAGCATTTTATTGCACTGTATCTCTATACTTTTTGAACGACAAACAAACAACATAGTGATTAGCTCGTAAAGAATCATATAATGGCATTCAGTTATTGAATATACAAACAATTGTTATCAATAATGAGAGTATAAGTATCAAAAACAAAAATATATATAAGTTGATGGATGTAGTCATTACCACGTGGTAGGAGGTCATCATGAAAAATGGGAAATAACACTTCCTATGCTTTCATACCATTTGTATTTGTAACTAACGTTACTGCAGTTTCTTCCTATAAGAACATTTTGCGTAAAAATTAAATAAAGTTTAACAAAGTGTATGTGACCAGTAAAAAAGCCTAAGATAAGTCCGATATAAGTAAAACAAGAGTTTACGAGTAGTATGAGCGTTTCCAAGGTGGCTGTGAAGATGTTGAAGATGAATAGCACATCCATTAAAACCGATAAAAACGTGAAAACGTTCATACCTCGTACGATTCACTTTACGAAAATAATTGTTGTATACTTTTATATGTATACGATTATATTTCAAGCGGAAATTTACGCTATTGAAATATGTGCGGAGAAATTAAAAGAATCCAATCGCATACACAAGTCAATAAAAATATTCTCAAACTGACAAGCGGCGTTGAAAGCTTTTGGCTCCTACGAGCAACGTCTAAATTGGCAGCGAATTGCCAAAAACGATAGGAAGATTTAACATATTGTTTATGGTCTGGATTCCTGGCCATACTGGCCTGGAATGGTGCTGCTGACTCCCTTGCAAAGGAGGATGTGCAAGCAGTCATCAACATCGCTTTAGGCTTTGCCAAACAAACAAGAAGATTCATGGACTTCTGTCAGAATCTGCCAGGATTGGTTCACTCCATGCCGCTAATTCATCCTTCGAAGCTTGATACCAAATAGTTGCTGGACTACAGTAGGGATGAACTTCGATGTCTAACAGGCCTTCTTCTTTTGAATCATCATATGCAGAGACTCGGACTGTCAGAAGGCAGTGTGTGTCGCCTCTGTTCGAAAAATGATGGAACAGCAGAGCACAATCTTCGTGCCTGCTCCACTGGGGACCGAATCAGGTTTTTTGAGTTCGGCAGAGCCGTACTCTTACCATCTTACCTGAAATACCACTCACCATACAAACGAATCGGCTTCGTTAAGAAGCTGGGTTTATTTGGTCGAGTGTGAACTAAAACCCCTCAGAAGCCTTTGTGAAACATGCCATCGTGGACCAGCCTACCCAAGCTGAGATATAAGGAATCGTGTCTATAGCTGAATGACCGCAGGGTGATATGCGGTCACGAACGATCCCCTTGAAGAACTTGGTGAAACCTCTACCTACCTACCTCTCTACCTACCTACCTACCTCTGGCAATGCGGACCTCTGCCAGAGGTGTCCAACTCTTCCTCTCGTGGGAACACACATGGATGAAACAACACAAAAAAGAGGAAAAACAAAAACCAATCTCGAGGCTGGGCAGAAGTGCTCACTTCAATCTAAGGCGGTGGCTGGGGAATGAGTAGAAATGTCCACCCCAATGTACCGCTTGGAATAAGGCTGGACATAGCAGATCACCTCCAACAGCAAAGGTACTTTCTGCGGCGGGCGTCAAGAGCTCCGCCTTGAATAACGGCAAGGAACCGGCTGCTTCTGCAGGAAAGCTTCCTCACTTGTGCACCTCCACATAACACCAAGAAGGTTGGACAGTAATATCGCTACATCTTCCAAAACCTTCGCGGAGGCCACCGAGAGACACCTCAAGGTTGTGTGTTCGGCGAGTCTTGGTCTTCACCTGCCGATATGAAGGAGATGTCTTCTAGTGACCTGTTCACCTTCCTGGAAAGGACAGGATGGACGATGACCTAGGAGGACAACTCCTCGGGAGGATGTATAATGGGTCACATATAGTCTAAGTGCTGTGAGTCTACACTCACCCTCCACACTCTACAGATACAGGTGTGGGCCACAATAAACCTCTGTGGGTTGCAGTAGAGGGTCGAATAGACCCACTCACTGTGGACCTAACTTTATCTAACCGTATATTTGAAATATCACTGAAAAAATGGAATTTCATCTGAAGAAACATGCGTTACTAAATTGTTTGCGATTATTTGCGTCTTAGTGAGTGAAAAAAATGATTGGCCAAGTTGAATAATTTTCAACTATGCGGCACTTGACTTCGACCATCCTGTACAAGTATTTTCTCCTGCTCCCATATTTTGTATGGCCGCTGTTTAACCCAAATATCCAGGGCGTAAAATCTACGAGAGCATCGAAAGTAGTCAGACCGAGTGTAGACAAAGAAAACGGTAGTATCTTCGGCGGTTGTACGTTTTTGGGGGCGGCCACTTTTGCTATCGCAGCGTGCTGTGCGTGGGCGGCGCGATCGGGATGAATGGGCGCCGTTGCCACGGCAACCACGTCGCGCCAAGCCTGCATTGATTTTCGAGCCAAGGTTGCGCCGGGGAACAATTACACAACGAGCACTCATTCATCATTTTCGGGATTTTCCTCAAGTAAGTAATGATGCTCGTTCTGAAACGGTGTGGAAATCCGTCACATATTTTATGATGATTTTCCTAGTTTCTTTACTTTCCGAGATGAACAAAGGGTTCGCTCTCGAAATTGCTATTATTCTGATGGCATTCGAGGATGGTAGACAAAGGACCGTGGAACAAATGAATGCTTATTTCGTCAGCTGTTCTGAACTCTTGAACATTCAGAATTCCTGTTTATGAGCAGAAAAGAGAGAACTGAGGATATGAATTGGCTTTCGTAGTCGACTCACTGTGGAAATGGAAATTCTGTTTTCATTTTGTGTGGAATTTTCAGATTATTATATCATTTGAACATTGTTGCGAATCAAAACATTACCATGTTGATTAGATCCTATTAAAACCTAATTCATTACTTATCTATCTTCAGCTGTTTTCTCTACTTTTTCCTCTTCATTGAATATAAATGATTTATGAGTGACTGATACTTTTTAAAAATTATTTATACTATAGCAAATTAATGAATCAACTGTCTTAAAGAAATTTATTCCCAAGAATATTTCACTAACCACAAACTTATTTATTTATTACAACACTTAGCAACTAACGCTTAATTTATTTCCACTATTTGATTTTCTTCTTTAACTGCTCGATTCACTTTCTGAACTGCCCTCTTGGGTCGGGAAAACGTGCTTATATCAGTAAAGGTCATTTCTAGAATTCTGTAGTCGGATCGGTATTATAATTTTACCGATGATTCCCGACTGCATTCGATGAATCGGCTAGGCTATCGGTCAGCTACTAGACCAAACTTTTCGGTAGGTTTTCATTTCAATTCCAAATTCATAAGGAAGTTGAAATTCTCGTTTGTTTTCTATTCCATTCTGTCCAATATATCAACTTGCTCTTCAACTATTTTTGCCATTTTTATGAAAAACGAGATTATAACAATAATACACAATTGTGAAAAGTAACTGTCGGATGATTTTTCAATGTTAATGACTGACGGGCTCCAGGTGGCTCGAGAACTTATTGACACGGCCTACCCAGAATACGAGGCTAACCACCAAAGTATTCGATTCCGTTGACACCAAAAAAAGTAACAATTATAATCCAAAATCATAGCCATCTAGAAAACTACGTTCGGTTCGCCCTCGTCTCTAATATATATATATTACTAGCGATCCGCCCCGACTCTGCACTGGTGTAATGTTGATATTCAATATACATGTTATATTAAAAAAAAATCAAATAACACATAAACACGTGCTATCGCTTCTAATAATAAAGTGTTTATTACCAGTTCAAAAATATGTGGTGACTGAAAAAGTATATTACTAAACGGTCTTTTCATTGTATATACTCAGAAAATATATTGTTTGAAAATTATTACAAAAATTATCATAAGATATATTTCGCGATAATTGAAAAAAAATCGAGAATAGGTTGGTCATACTTCCACAGATTTGAATACTGAATTATATTTTCATTAATATCAATTTTTTCAAATATATTGAAATGTATATAAGTTATTTTTCAATAAATCGATGGATGTAGCCGTTACGACGTAGCAGGAGATGATAATGAGTTTATTGTATAAGTTTGAGGATGTCCATATAGGACGAAACTGCAGTAACGTTAGTTACAATTAAAAGTTGTATAAAACATAGAAATTTTCATTTCTCTTTTCAAGTTATTTTTCAATAATCATAGTTTTTCATCATGCAGTGAAACATGCAAAAATTAACGGAAACCTTCCAAAAATAGCTGAGGTTTTTCATTACTATTATCATTCGGGAACATTTTATCTCAGTGATAGAGAATGTTTTCCAAAAGTGAAGATATTATCTTTGAATATTTCAGAAATATGATCTATATACATATACACATCGACAAAATTCTTGGACCTTCTTAAGTTTGTCTAAATGAGACACTATTATCATAAGTCAAGAAGTGATATACAAAGTACATTTAATTTGGTTATGTAACCAACGCTGAAATTGATTTCAATTGAACAAGAAAAAAAAAATACAAACGAAAAATAGTGCATAATAAAATTATTACCAGAATCTGAAATGTAGAAAAAAACCATTTGAGAGCGTAATAAAAAATGCAATAATATTCGGTGTGTCCTCTCCTGTTCTGTAGTGAGGTGTTAACTCGCCTGTGCATGAAAACAATAAGGGCGTTATGGTATTGGGATGTTTTCCATTCTTCATGGGCCGCGAGTTTGACTTCTGGGAGGGTGCTAGGAGGATTATTTGTAGGCTATTGCTATTGAGATTGCTAGTTCAACGAAATTCCACATGTGCTCAATGGGATTCATGTTTGGACAATTTGCTGGCCACGGTAATCTTTGAATATCCTCAATCTCTAGTGCATTTTGTATTGCGATGGGGCCTAGCATTGTCATCCATGGAAATGAAATTGGCTGCAATTTCATTTCGGAAAGGATAAATGATGTTCCCAACATATCTACCCCATGTCATAGTATCTGGAATGGGAGTAAGCAACGTACGATGACCATGCATTATGCCTACCCAAAATATTACTGATCCTACTTGGCGTGGAACGATTTCTCTAGCAAAAGATAGTCCTTCTTGTCACTCTGATCCTTTCCAAACTATGTGTCGCCGACTATCAGTAACTGAACTGAATCTGATTTAGTTCAAAAAAGGGACATGCCGCCACTAAGCTAAAAGCCAGTATCTGTGTTCCTGTGCCCACTGTAGACGAGCGGGTATGTGTCTGGGAAATAGCCTGGGTACTCTTAAGGGCCTCCTGGATTGCAAATTGATTCTAGCAAGTCTCCGCCGTATTGTGGTACTGGAAATTAGTCGACCAAACGTTCTTCTTTAATGAGTTCGGACTGCTGAGACTTATATGGTTCGATTATGACGTACATATCCTGCTAGATACCGATCTTCACTTGTATTCGTTACCCTAGGACGCCCAGTTCCACGTCTCCAGTCAACGCTATTAGTTTCCTGGTACAAATGCACTATTCGGATAAATAAAGCGCGAGGAATCCTTAGTCTATCCGCAATTTGATGATTCGGCAGACCGTCATCATGCAAAGCCACTATTCTTGCTCTATGGCACACTGAAATTTTATTGCCAGGCATAATTGCAAAGGAGAACTCAACAATCAGTTAAATACGCTAAATCGATATGAAACAATTTTTAAACATTGGTATCTAAAATTAGAGGAAATTGTTTTTGTAAACTTCATCATCAACTGACATTTTGAGTTTCTCTATAAACATTTTCCTGATTCTTGATGAAAATTTCGAGTTATATCACTGTATATTAATATTTCTGTTTCATTAACATTTACAGTTGTTAAAATTTCTTATGAAAACTTTCCATGAACCTCTAAATATACCATGACCTTCAATTGTTAATATAACACTGAATCTGGAAAATCAGAAGGTTTAAAATTTCTTTCAGAGAAGATTTTATAATTTTGTTTGAATTTCATTAATTAAAAATTTAATTGAATATATTGGTACTCAATGGAGTACTCAAACGAGGAGGGAAAACCAAATTTTCCCTCATTTTCTTGGTATAGGGTTATTTTGTCATTGAATGTTATTCCAAAATATTTTATGATATCATATAATTTCCCTTCATTTAGTATGAGTTCAATTTCAGAATGTTTATACTTAGCCATTTCGAAAAGAAAATTTTTGGCTTTCTACTACTTCATTTTGATACAAAAAATGTGGTAATCTTTTTATATCTTCCAATTAAAACAGTATCGTCGGTATAATTAAGAATTGTTGCGACTGGAATTTCATTGTCAACTGAATATTCATAAACTGAAGATATTGAAGAGCCCGACAAGTTTGTCGGGGAAATTGGAGCACCTTGTATCACTTCTCTTTTCAGTTTATTAGATTTAGTTCTTCCAGGCACTGTTTCAATTTGTGTCTGACTGAATGTTCTTCATTTTCTTCGGGTAATGATGATGACTAAATTGTATGGTTCAAATGATCATACCCTATATTTTCATATGCCTTACTAACATCTAGAAATCAGGTCTTTCTTCTTTATCTTTAATCGAAAACTTTTTCAATATCTCTTCTTACAATAGAACAAATAGAAATAGGTCAACAGTTTCATACTTCTTTATCATTACAATCTTTATAAATTAAGATTGTTCGAGCTATTATATTGAAGGTATTTGGAATGTATCTGAATTTTAAGATATTGATACTGATATCTGCAAGGATTTTGGAATTTTTTTAATTTTCAGAATTCTAACTAAAATTCTGTGGAATCGAGGATATGTGTTTCTTCACTCCTCAATTTTTGTGTATATTCACATCTAACATTATTATTTAGTTTTGTTAAGCGATCATGTAAGTATGTGAATTCACTGGAATATTACAGGACTTAAATGTAACACAAGACATCATTGTCTGCTTCATTGTGGAGGTCTGAACAGTAGGCCACTAATAAGTGTTCAGTGCAAGCAGAGGGTTTTATTATCAACTGCCCTAACGAAAGTGAAAGACCATAAACGCAACTTTCGAACTATTCTGGGAGGTAAAACAATATTTCTGACTTGAGCTCAGACGCGAATTAACATGTTAGTTGTGGGAAAAACAAGTGTAGTTTCATAAATTAAATATAAATGTGAATTAGAACTATATTCACTTCATGATAACTCAATGCAGCTATCATATGTCTAGCACAGGTGAAAGAAATAAAGATTAAGGGTATACAAAATTAGACACGATGGATATTTTCTTCTACAATTTACGATGGGTGCCCAACAATTATGGCGATATGTATATATTGATTCGATTTTCAAACTACCAATCATGCATATTGACCATTCTCCACCAATTCGCCCTTGGGGGTTATGAAACTCAAAAGTTCAAGGGCATCTTACCCTTGCGATACCCATATTGCTATTTTTTTAAATCTTAATACAACAAAAAAGGTGGTTGGAATTTGAGGAGCCTCGTTTATGACTTATATCAAATATAATCAAATATAAAAATATAATTCACGTCTAATTCCACTGATGCAGCTGCTCTGATTGCAGAAAAATAAAAATTTGTGAAATACTACACTTTGCTAGATTCCTACTGTTTCTTTCCTGTTGCTATAGAAATCTTTGGCGTTTTTGGATCTCATGCTTATGAATTGTTGAAAGAAATTGGTAGAAGAAGGATGAATTTTACCAATGACAACCAAGCCTATTCATTTTTAATTCAAAGAATCAGTATAGTCATTCAAAGGGGTGATGCCATATCGATATTGGGTACTCTTCCGTATACTCAAAAATTAGATGAAATATTCCTGAACCCACAAATCAAATCAAAATTTCCTATGAATAACGCAAAATGGAGTCAGCAGATTGATCATTGCCCAATTGTCTCAAAAGATGCAGAGGAAAATAAACAAGTCCTGGAATTATCTTTCTTTCACAAATTCGAAAAAATCCCCATGAGTATATCTGACTCAATTTCAAGAAATTTAACTTCAAATCCCTTATTCCGTTGGTCCAATCATGGGAAGAAACATTGCATCCGTGATTACTGGAATGAAAACAGCGGTGGCGAACGTGTCACCAACAGCTACAGCACAATTGAATCAGTAATAAATTCCCCAGTTAAAACCCTTGGACTTAATGGGTTGATAATATTGGCAACACCCATTTCATGAACAGTGTAATCCAATGTTTATCAAATACGAGATGGTTACTGGAATATTTGGAAAAAAACGAGTACCTGAAAGATGTCAATTCTAATATTTCTAATACGGAGGGTGCTTTAATCAAAGCTTTCGCAGAAGTTATTAAGGAATTGTGGTCAGAAGATTCATCTGATAGAGCAGTGAACACAATCTCCTTAAAAAGTCAGATTCAGAGTTTTGCCCCTCGATTCATCGGTCATGCGCATCAAGACGCCCATGAGTACCTTCGCTATCTTTTGGAAGGTTTACATTATCACGTTAATAGAAATATTGAGAAACCTAAACCGACCTTAACGGAGATTACCGAAAAATTGAGCGACAGCGAAAAAGCGCTAGAGTCATGGCTGGTTTATTTGAGTACATACAGGCTGATTCACGGTGGATGGCACATTAGACGTTTCTGGTGAACCAGACAACGGATCACTTTGAAAATTTAATGGAGGGCATATTCGGACATTCTCTAGCCAACTAAAATATTTTCG
>WOGP01005042.1:0-10272 GCA_015342065.1 Leptinotarsa undecemlineata
TTTGAAAATTCTCATCAAACCAGGAGAGTCCCCCCCAAAGAACAACACCGTAGCTGATGTGTGAGTGGAATAATGCAAAGTACGTCATTTTTAGAATCTCACCGCTTGTAATGTTTTGCAGTTGACGAAGGATAAATATTGCACTAGATAATTTATTTGCGACAAGATCTGTATGTTGGTGACAAGATAAAGTACTGTCAAGAGTAATTTTACACTTTTGTTAGCTGAATCTACAGTGGTGAACTCAAGATTTTGAGTTTTGTCACTATTCAACTTCAATTTATTTACTAGAAACCAAGTGTTGGCTTGATTTTCAACTTCTTTCATTACTTGTGGAATGTTAGATGATGATTGATCGCTATATATTGCAAAGAGAATGGTCTTATAGGGAAACATGAAATTACATATGTCATTAACATAAATAACAAAGAGCAGGAGCCCGAGTATTGAACCCTGTGGAACACCATGCTCAATAGGTTCGAAATTTGAGGTAACACCGTTACACGAAACCACCTGATACCTATTTGAAAGGTATGATTCTATGAGTGACAGAGATACTCCATAATAATACAATTTTTCAAGAAGTATACCGTGTGATGCACAATCAAAAGCCTTAGACAAGTCAAAAAGCGTTATGGCAGTGTGCACACCTTTCTCGAATCCTTCAACAATAGATCCCACAACATCAACGACAGCTAGAGAAGTAGAACGATTTTTGCGAAACCCATATTGACCCTGAGAAAAGTAGTTGTGGCTCTTGAAGTAATCATACAGATGCTTTTTCATTATTATTTCAACTCCATTGGAAAAAATAGAGATGATAGATATGGGCCTGTAATTGTCCAGGGAACATGGGTCCCTCTTCTTGAAGACATATTTGAAAGCATCAGGAAAAACACCTCTCTCAAATATGAGGTTGAACAGTCCTGTTGAAGGCGAAATTATAATATGTAGGGTTTCCCTGATGATACGAATTTTGGGCATCTAAACAGTTTGAAGGTTTCAACAATCAATCGTGCTCATAATATCCTGTTCGGTGACGGTATTGAGAAAAAAGGAGCTACAAGGTATTGGAAATTCTTCGAAACCTGAGGTAAAGATTTGATGATGGTATCCGCGATATCAACAAAAAAATTGTTGAAATCCTCGGGAGATATTTGGGGTGTTTTTGCAACAGCCTTTGTTTTGTTACGTTCATAATTTATTATCCGCCAACATGCGGATGATCTATTTTTAGAAGAGATAATAAATTCATCGTATGCCCGTTTTTTACTCAGTGTTATCCGTTGATGATATTCTTTTTTGAGTTTTTTGTACACAGTTATATCGGAAGAGTCTCTACCTATATGAGCTGCAACTCTTCTCAGAGGAAATAACTTACAAACTTGAGTAGCATTGACATCTGTTATGTAAGATGCTAATACATTAACCTCTTGATTGTGCTGAAAAATTTTCCACTTTATTTCTGAGAGTGATTCTTTGAGTTTTCTCAAACTTATTTTTGTAATTCTTCTTGTATATGACCAGTTTTGGCTGGCTTTGAAAATTTGATGTATTATAATATATTGTATAGATAGATTTATTTATAATTTTTTTTTTATTTATTTCAAATAGATGTCCTAATATACATACAGATTACATAAGTATATAAGTTAATAAACAAAATAAAATAAAATAAACTAAAATATATAAGACCTAAGTATACAATAAAATATAATGTGTAAAAAAGTAGCAGTAGTTAATATTGAAGAGATAAATTAATAGAGAGAAGAACGATGAACAACTCAGTTGGAATAATAGTGTGCCCGTAGATATTGAGATAAGGAGCGTTTGAAGAGTTGAAGGGTGTTACTTTATTTAATTTCATTAGGAAGCTTGTTATAGTCCAAAAGTCCTCTGTGAAATATAGAGTTCATTGTTCTTGCAAGGTTTGTTCGTGGAACAACCAAGTCATCTCTTCCTCTAGTATTGAGCTTTATGGTCCGCTATGCAGGGTTCCAAAACACCTGTGTCAATAGATTCGTCATCAAGGTTTGTTAAGATATTATCCATCTGACTAGAAAAAGCGGTTGTGATTCTTGTATCATCATTTATGGTGATTTTTAATCCAAATGAAGATACTAAAGTTTAAAATTCACGCAGGATATTGGAGTTTATATTGGAGTTGATATTGAAATCACCCATTATTATTATATTAGTTGAAGCTTTGACAATGGTAGTCATTAGATTTTCAAAATTTACAAAAAACAAGTCGTCGTCGCCCTTGTCTGAGCTATAGACAAAAATGATTGTTACTTTCGGTAACTACAGAATTCGGAATCAATTTCGCTGTTGAAAGAAGTTGAACCTATGTAATTGAAATCAAGGTCTTTTTTTACAAATAATGCTGTGCCACCGTGGACCCTGTTTTCTCTACAAAATTGACTAGCAAGAATATATCCATCCAGACATACTCTGCCTATTTCTGCCCCCCTCAGCCAATGTTCTGAAACACCTATTATATCGAATTGGTGATCAAATGTAAAATAATTCAATATACAAATCTCATTGAAAATACTCAGAACGTTAACATGAAACACACTCACCGAATTCGGGTCGTTAACCAATTTTTTAAAATTGCTGCAAAAGGAAACTTTTTTCTTTTTTTCTATTATCCCTTGATGTGATGGATATCCCTCGATAGTGATGGAAGTATATTTTTTTGATTATTCAAATAGAATTTTTGACGAATCATGATTAAATATAAAAATACTCATATGGTGATCCGAAGACGAGTGAAAAAATAAGTGTAAAAACAAATGGCTTCTCGAAAGTATGAAAAATTCATACCTAATGAGTTCTACACCTGGAAATATTTCTAAGTTTTTCTGATCAGCAGCTATTTCCATCATTTTTATTGTTCTCCTCGTAGCACATCTGATTATTTCATTGATATCACCTTGGTCAAAACATTTTCCAATCATATTCCCCAAGCCCAAGGATCCATCAGCCTAAAAATATCAGAAAATAAAATCAAAATCATTCGATACCGGCTCACAAACTGACATTGTATATTTATTTTTTGTCAGACACTTGTGAAGATAATTTACTCATTGAATAAGCTTTTTCGTCTTCTACACCCCTATTGTGAAACAGACAATGTGAGAAACTCGATGTTTTTGAAATATATTGACAGAGAAATTGTTTCATTATATGATTGCATGTTGGAATACAATGTTTAATGAACTCATTGCAGTCTCGATTGATTTAAAGAAAAGCAGGCGTTAGAGAGCGACCAATGCTAATGAGTACTCAAACCATGCTATCAGTGCCATTCTTGAATTCGAAAATGAATGTGTGAAATTATTTTTCCAATTTCTTTCAATTCTCTTCCGAACACTTATTGGTTGATTTTTGAAAATTGTACTTGCTATTATTTATAATGATAATTCAATAATGATAGTTTATTGGCCATATAAGAAATGTTACATTAAAAATGTGTATATCTGTTTGAAAAAAGTGGATTATTATCAGAATCATATCACATAATAATAAAGTCGGTTTTTTTTGATTGTCGCTGACTGTATATAAGTAATAGATATTTGCAATGTCAACATGCAATCAATTATTGTTGATTGGTTTTTCACCTATATAGTCTATCGACTATATTAATTCCAAATGATCCTTTTGCGCTATATTTTCTTGAATTTCAGTTCAATGAATATATTTTTAAATTTCAAATCACGAATAACGATGGGAAACATCGTTATTCGTGACTTAACAGTCTCGAAAAAACTGCTCATTGAAAGTAAAATTGTAGTATACGATAAAGACTACTCTCAAATATAATAAAAGCTGTTGCTGCATATTGAGACAAACTTAAGTCAGATTTCAACAGATATTACGTTTCAGAAAGATACACTACATACAGACTTATGGGTGAATGACTATTTCTCAATACCATTGATATGCGAAAGTATTTCTTCAGAAAAACGCTGAGACTGGTGTAACTGATTTGAATTCAAAGCTTTATCAGGAACTGAATTCCAACAACCACCCATAACTTCATCCAGTTCAGAATACTGCACGTTTCTCCTACATACTATTTCAGATGCAGCAGATGCTGTATTAGAAATGGTATCTAACTATTCCATTAAAAAAAACATTTTTACCATCTATAACTAGATCAATACGGTGGGGCAATGATTGTTCATTGCTGGCAGGAAGGAGAAATGCTGCTTTGAATAAATATACACATGATTTATCTAACTATACAAATTTTATAGAATACTAGTAGTTGCCCGCGGCTTCGCCCGCGTAGAATTTTGTAGTTGTAGTACTAATTAGTACTATGTTGCTGTATCGTCGCTCTTCTAATGTTATGACAGAATCAGAATCAACAAACTTAGGCGTGCGCAGCGTTATAGAACACTGCTTTCGAAAAATTGTTCTACAACGCCATCTAGTATCGAGTTACAGAAAAATTGATAGCCTAAAACCTTCTCTATGAAAAATTACTTATACCAACCAACCAACTAACAAACATCCATTTTTATATATTAGATGAAAACAATAATTGCGATCACAAAACGTACATCCAAAGAAAGAAATAGGAATAAATGAAAAGATATTGTAAAAAAATTAATAAAAGTACATCCATCTCCGAAATCTGACGATTCATGAATAAAATGTCTTTGCAAATGAAGATCAAATCAGTTTGCGAAAACTTTACAAATATAACAGTGGAAAAAAACTGACTTTCGTTTTTTCGAGCAACAACTAGTGTATTATCTAGTGGGATATTCCTCACATTTCAAAATACAAGGTACCTGAATTCTATTTTCCTATCATCAGTAGATTAAAATTAAATAATGGTTGTTTCCGTCACACCAAGTAGAAATTGGCATTACTAATTCTGATAAATGGTCATGTGATGGTGATCAGTTGGAAATTTGATTACATTTTTTTTCGAATGTGCACATAATCCAAAAAATCCATCGGAGCTCCTCACAATTTTTCGTTGATATCGTTAGTTTATTTTTACTAGAAAAAAATACGACGACATAATTGAATCAACAAAAAATTTTTTTGAAGATATAGGACAATGTATGCCCATTTCAAATATCTGTGGCAAATAAAATATATTCCGATACCAATCTCCCCCCCCTAAAACAACAACAACAGAATTACCCTCTGGTTCGTCAAAAATAACGTTTCCAGAATAAAAGATGCTCATATTTCGAGAGGGCTCCTTCTTCCAGTTTGTGTCTGAAAGTTACTTCTCTGCATGATCTTCACATCTTTGTGAGTTCACTTTGAAATTGATTGATTGTTCCTTTCTATGAAAGATTCCCACATTTTTTTCTATAAAGATGTAAAAATAGAAAGTTCGAACCTTTCTTTTCCAAAAATCAATTTCAACTATCAACCCTATCAATTCAAACAAGAATCTCATGGATGAGATTGAATCAAATAAGCGGATGAATGTTCAAGTACTGTAGATTTATTACTGTAGATTAGTTTGTATTTATTACGTACGAGTAGATTCAACTCATTGGTCACATAAAAGTCAAAATTTTATGAATACATTGAGTGCTTCATCTTGTCATGTCAGCCAAATTGTTGCACAAGAGGCAATACGGCAAGAATTTAATTTCGAAACATCCATGTCTGCCATTGAGGATGCCAGCGTTCTATATGAGTGAAATATTACCTCTTATATGTTTTTTATTGTGTAGCAATATTATGTAAAATGATATCTGTACAAATGAATAGAACTAGCCGATACAGTTTACTCTTGAGGAAGCTATTGTATAGCGAAACACATGTCGCGATTTTTGCAAAAACCTTTATAGTGAAAATCATGAAACAAATTGTATTGATGAGTTCTGTTATTGTATAACTCAGTGTTGATATGAAAGTGATTGTGTTGAAAGTATATTTTCTTTCATGTAATCCAATGTTTATATTAAAGTAGAGGGCTTTTTATTCCAGTTTCATTTTGGAATTGATTGCTTTCTTCCTTTCTTTGGAAGATTCTCACATTTGTCTTATATGAAACGGAGAAGTCGAAAACCAAAACTAGTCTTTTCCAAAAATCTCTTCTAAAAACATACCCCTTTCCGATTCGCAAATCATCTTCTGGCGGAAGGGTATAACCTCAATCATAACTAAGACAAAATTATTTGAGATCAATATATATTCAAAAAAAGATGAAGAATATAGCACGAAGAAAACCAATTAAACAACCAACTAATGAATGCTTAGGTCTCAATCATTATTTTCTTGGGCCACCAGGGGCCTAATTAGCCAAATGAAGAAAATCGTATATGGAATATTACTCCTAACAGTCGTGATATGGGAATAATTTTCCCAAGTCTCCCAAGGAATTATCAGAATTTCTATTTCATTAAAAAATATCTGTCAAACTGTCTATCAATTGTAAAAATAACATTAAATTGTGAAAGAAAACGAACAACGACAAATCAAGCAAAAGTCTTGCCATCGACAAATTATAATAACGACCGGAATCAAGATTCGAATCTGAACAATTTTTTTCATTTTTGGATACACAATTGATATTTTTTCAATTTAGTTTCAAATTCTTTTATATCGCGATCACATTTTCTAAAAGGATTTTTCAAAAGTTACTTTGAAAATTGAAAAAGGAATATTGTCAGGAGATATTAGTTTTTTGGGAAAAAAACTTTCTGACTTTCTATTTCTTCATCAATGGACGTAAACTTCCGAAGAAATGAAGAAAGAAAATAACTCAAATAAAAATTGTTTATTGAAATATGTAGATGTAGAATGTTTGTTTGAAGGTGATTGACAATGTTCCATGATGAATTTCATTAGATCGGACTTCCATTGAAGTAACAATCATTTTAAGCAGAAAAACTTTAAATTAAAATTATAGTGAAATAAAATACAAGTAAAAAAAATAGAAAAATCGAACAAATAATGAAAATGAAAAATCAGAGATTACAAAACAAATTACTTCACGACGTATCGAAAATCATCTTCGGGTGATGGGGACACTCCTGAATCTACCACCTTTACAGTTTGTAATAATGGGGGAGGCCAGGATGGGCCAATTCAGACTGGAAAACTCGCCGAACTACAAAAGATCGGACCGAACAGAAATTTCGGAACAAGTGGAGGAGCACATATTGAATATGTGCACGGACCACATGACACCGAAGTACACCTTAACGCAAACTTCATGGCCAAAATCATAAACCGTGAAGAGTGAAAGACCATTAGTCATCCCGAAATGTAGACCCGAAGACGATTGTATATACCAGCAATCGAAACGTCGTGAAATAACGTGGCCTGGAATCTCTCAACTTTGTATTTTTATTTTCTTTTTTCATTTCTTCATTTTTATTTAATTTCTGTTCAATTGTAGACACCAACAATCGAAACGTCGTGAACTGACGTGGCTTGGAATCTTTTAACTTTGTATTTTAATTTTATTTTTTCATTTCTTCATTTTTATTAAATTTTTGTTCAATTGTTCAATTTTTACTTGTATTTTATTTCACTGTTATTTCATTTCAGGATTTTGCTTAATATAATTTTTATTTTAAGCTATTCATTTTTTAATTCTTTTCTTTTAGGTGTCAAATCATTTTATATATTAGACAATGGAAGTCCGAACTAGTTAAATAGTATCATATAAGTTATGCAATGTAATAAATGGATGAGTTTGATTGAATTCGATACATATTTTCTTGTAGAGCATATTAATAGAAACAAAAAAGTGTTTTTACTATCATTTTTTCAGATTGTGGAAAAATTGCCATTACATTCTTAATGAAACTTCGTTCAGTCCCCGTGCTTAATCAATTATCGTGTCACCCAGTCAACAAAGAGAAACAGTAGTTTATTCCTTCGCAGGTGATCGTTGGAATATCTTCAGTTCGTCGGGCAGCGAATTCAGCGTCGCAGCCGACTCTGACTTGGTTTGGTCGATCAATAGTTCGGGTTTCGGAGAAAATCCCGCAACAGCAGTTTTGTGGACGGACTTCGTTCTCTCGTACCTCGTTCATGAATCTGGTTTCCTAATTGCTTTGTCGAGCCTTGATTGCGTTTTAATTGATCAGTTGGAAGACTTGTGTTGTGACGAAAGACGATTCGGCCAAACAGACGGTTCTTCGGTGTTATCGTTTTTCCCGGAGGTGGTCGCTGGACGCGGTTTTCGGATAAATATATTCCAGTAAGTGTGGCTGCTTTTGCTGTTTTATGAAAATTTAGCTTAGATGGTGCGCCGTTGAAGAATGTCTCAAAATCATTAGACCTGGTGCAGGCCTTGACAAAATGGGAATTATTTAGAAACGTCATGTTTCCACGGACCAAATATTTTTCTTCGAATCGTGTTTTCTTTGAGATGAGGGTTTCAAAAAAAGTAGTATTTATTATTTAAATTTTTGGTATACAAAAATGCATTTCATACTGTTAAAAATTATTCATCATATTGTAGATATTCTTTTACTGCACTATATTTTTCAAGCATTTCATTTATGCTACGGATGGATCTGTTTCATTTACTTTATTATTTTTGTGTTTCGGTATTACCCAGATATGCCCAAAGCAATTTGGGGCCAATTACAACGGGGTAATGAATTAGTAGTAATTCAGCACCTAGTTTTCGGAAAAACAAATTACCTACGTTTTTCGAGGTGTACTATATAGGACAATGGGCATAAGCTATTCAGCTATTCAAATCTAATGTGAATCGCTACTTTCGCACAGGCAGTGCTCTGAGAGCGCCTTAAGGGTTTTCCTGTAGAACTTGTCCTTAAAAAAAAGTATACTATGAATTTTTTGGAACAGTAACTATTTATTCAGTGATATGTTATAAAACATTCAACATGCAAACCAACGGTCCCCTTCTACCCTCACGGGGGGCGCCCCAGTTGGAATATTTGAAAATTCTTTCTTAGTGCGCATCTAAAACCTAAGAAGCGCCTATATACCAAATTTTAGCTTCCTAGGACTCACCAGAACGGAGAAACAGAGATGAATATGTGAGTGACTTTCACATTTATTAGTATAGATTTCATTTTTGAACCATGTCTGTTGAAAAATTAGGTTATATTGTAACAACCTGTAGATTTTCAGAGATGCGTTTTCTAGTGATCGATTGAAAATAACAACTCATTCTTTGTAGATATAATTCCGCAGATTTAGCAAACTCGACCAACCGAATACAAGTGCATGTGCACAAATTGTTTGTCCAGAAAATAGATTCCAAACTTTTCTGTTTTGTGTACAAGGAATTGTTCTACATTCCAAGTATGAAATAATACGTACATTTGATTTCGAATCTGAATTATCTAAATAAAAATTGATAGTTGTTGAAATCACTATTTTGCATTCAACCTTTCCTTTTGGACTCAATTTCAAGATATCCAAAACTTTTCGATTCAACGACCAACTCTGTTGCTTGCCACGGTGCGTTTACAGCTAGTGACGAAATTGACGAAGATGATATCCTTGGAATTTGACTTTTTCATCGTTTTATAGGACAGGAAGTTCATGTAGATAATAAACAGCGACGAAGGTTTCGTGATTACAAAAATAGAAATCGTAGTCGTTGGACTGCTCTGTATTGAATTGAATTGAAATATTGTCTGTCTGAAGAGTTGTCGAAAGTACTACAACAAGACCTCGGCATTTTATCGATAAATTTCGATTTTTTTAGCGAAAACTTTGTTATTTATCAACCAGCAGAATATCGATTTCTAGTTACTTATTTACTTCTTTTTAGAGTATATCAATAAAAGCTTGTTTTTGAGCTCACTAAGTTCACTAAATAGATTCTTGTTCAGAAAACAAAAGTGAAAAGGTGTTTTAGAATTGAAGCTTTTTGTGAAATGAGTCATCAATTCATAATTAATATTTCGAATATTGAATCTAGCTTTTCTTAAAAATTTTTATTGATATTCCATCGTTTCCAGATGGAAGGTATTGAAGTATTACATATCGTTTACATAAAATTCTGAATTAAAGTGGTTCTAATACACTTCCCTGGGGCGCTCCTATACCAAATCCTACATCTCAACCCCAAATTTCATCGTGAATACTAATACCACTCTTTACTATGTACATATTACTATTTCTGGCCCAAAACTCTTTTCTCTTCACATTCATTTAAAAAAAAATACAATGGGAAATGTTCCTCAATTTGGGTTATTAGAGCAAATGCAAGTTTGAACAAAATAAAGTTGAGTTTAATTCATGAGTTTTTCAAATTCACTTCAAAAAGTATTCAAATTGATGTTTCAA